>PVIH01011055.1:0-58042 GCA_004025045.1 Sigmodon hispidus
ATGTTTCTGTGAGTTCAAGGCTGACTACCAAACAGAGTAGCTCTTGCCTTTAATCCTAACCTGGATGGGATACAGGTGGGCAAAGAGGGTATTTAAGGCAGGCTTAGGAAAACAGCAGCAATTAGAAGGGACCAGGAGCAAAGTGGAGAAAACTGGAAGACAGCTGGGTGAGATTTGACTGTGGTGTTTCCTCTCTCTGATATCTCAGCCTTTCCCCGATATCTGGCTCTGAGTTTCCTCCATTACAACCAGAATTTGTGCAGCAGTACTATTTCCCCCACCTAAGCTTTGAAAATCATTAACAATTAATTGCATTTCCATATCCACTCAGTGCTTAGAACAATTAGTCCACAATGATAAAAAGATAATTTTATATAAATTCATTTATCATTATTTCCTTTGAAAATCACCATGTGTTTTCCCATAAAAACAACACAGTCATGACAACCTCAAAGTAGCCTCCATCATTCTGGCGCCTGGAGGAGCAACTTGCTGGTATAATATTCTAAGACAGAGGTTCTAAATTCGACTTACAAGTTTTCTGCTGTGGGATAACACTCTTGTAAACTGTAAAGATTTGTCACTCTTATTGGTCTAATAAAATGAAGATTGCCCAGTAGCTAGGCAGAAAGTATAGGTGTGGTGACCAGTCTAGGAGAATTCCTCAGGTTCTTTCCCCCGTCCACTCTGGCATGCATATTGCTGTTGTCCTTGTCCAGCTAATGTCTAGACAGTCGTGCTGGTGAGACTTCGTGGGTATAGCTTCTGACATTAATAAGGAGACACAGAAGAGACTTAAGTTTTTTTTTGTTTGTTTTGTTTTAAAGATTTATTTATTTATTATGCATACAGTTTTTACAGAAGAGGGCACCAGACCCCATCATAGATAGTTGTGAGCCATCATGTGGTTTTGCTGGGAATTGAACTCAGGTCCTCTGGAAGAACAGTCAGTGCTCTTAACCTCTGAGCCATCTCTCCAGCCCCTGAGACTTAAGTTTTAATAGTGGCTAATACTGCCATTGCCATAGTGTCATACTGTCCATGAAAAAAACCACTAGAGCAGAGAACTGAGGAGGCTAAAGAGTAAGCCATGTAGATCTTTTGGTAGTGTTCTTGGTAAAAGAAAAGCCAGTTTAACACAAGTGTTCTGAGTACAAGCTTGCCTGTACATGTGTCCAAGCCAAAATGGTTGAAAGAATGTTCAGACCTCTAAAGCCTGATAAACCTCTGTTACATTTACTCTGCTTTTTGTTTTTATGCCAAGTAAAATGAACAATTACTGCAGCAGGAAGATCAGAGAAGAGGCAATGCTAACTTAAATCAGGATAACAACAGTCGAGCGTGTGAGATATTAGCTGCCAATTGATTAAGATTTCTTGATGGACTGAAGATGTGGTGGTGGGAAAGGTAGCATGCAGCCTGTTGTGTGGAAAGAAACAACACTAAAATCAAGCCTCTCGAGCAGGAATGGAATCTAAAATATTGCAACACATACAGGTATGTACAGAAACAAAGAGAGCTGTGGCGGTTTTTGAAAGGCAGAACAAGGAGCTACAAAAGCTTGCTCTTCTCTAATAGAAGAAAATTATCTAATCCACATTTTCAGAACTCTAAGATGTTGGCAAAGAGAAACAATTATTTCTGCAAAGCAACTGGATTTTGAGTTGCCTAAAAAGTGTCATTCCTCAGTCTGAAACCAACAGCCCACCTGTGTAGGGACAGCCAGCCTAGCAGCAGTTCAGGGGACAAAGCCCTGTTAGAGCTCCTGCTGAGCCTCCTTCCTCAGAGAGAATCAGACAGGCAGGCTGTTTCCCATTCACACTCTACCTGCAAAGCTACCTAGTGTAAAAAGCCTTTTTCCTGAAGGGTTTGTCCAAAACACTTCTAGGTTATTATTTCGCTATTATTATTGTGCCTATTAAGGGTGATGGATAAAAATGAGACAGTACATACCAATCATACAGCCTTGATTAAAAGAAAGTCTTGCGAATAAGAGATACACAAAGGTTAGGAAACCTCAGAGAGCTGTGCACTCCTTTAGTGCACAGACTTAAGATTTCCTGCCTGCCCAGGGAAAACCAGAGAAAGCTTCAAAAGTCTCATTATGGAATACTGTGAAACTGTACATAAACAGGAAGTGAGGGATGACACAGTTTACCACTGTTGGGTAAAGAAAAAAAAAAAAAAAAGATAACCTGAAACACACCTAATCTGCCCCTTGGCAAAGAATGGCAGAATTACTAGGTTCAAGAATTGAAGGGATTTCAGTAACTGAATCAGACTGATGAGATTACTTCACCAAAGCCACCAGCCAAACAAAACATCACAAACAACAGGAGCAGAGCCACAGTGGTTTCTAATGAGCACAGGCTTTCTTTTTGGACTGATGCAACTGTTTCAAATTGAATAATGGAGATTATACTAAAACTCACTGAATTTTATGTTATATAAGCTCTATCAATAATAAAAATATAGGTGAAAGGACATGCTTACAAGTACACATGTACATATATGTGCTCATACATACATCCTATCATTTTTTCAAGCAATAATAACCAATAACAGTCATCACTCTTCACATCCATATCTTGGTTTCTTACCGTTTTAATTAAAAGAACAGTCTTCTGGAGAAATGGATAAGCTTAAACTAAGCAAAGAAAAAGAAATAAGCCTGAAACACATTTTAAGCCACAACAAAAGGCCATGTTCACAAAGTTAGAATCTCTTCTGTATAATTCTTGTCAAAGATGTATAACTCAAATCTAGTCATGAGAATAACCAGATGAGACTGAACTCAGCAATCTAAAAAGTGAATGGCTTGTAATTCTTAAAAACTATAGGATCAAGAAAGTGAAAAAAAAAAAAAAAAAAACAGTGAGAAAGTATTCCAGACCTGATGAAATTCAAAACTCAGTGACAATGAACTAAATATGTGATTTGAACTATACAGGACATCTACCAACCTGAGCATCAATGAAACATGGGTGATGTCTGCTGCTCCCTCCCTTCAACACCTTAGTGCCATGGGACTGACTAGGAGTTGGGTTATGATCATGTGGAACAATATCCATGTTAATAAGAAAAGTACCTTACAGTACTTGGGGCAATGAAATATAATGCTAACAAATCACACTCAAAATACTTTAGTAAAACAAAATTTTGATCATGTAACTTTCCTGTAAGTTTAAAAGTAATATGTGTATATGTAAAGGTAAATATATGTACATGTATATACAAATTCCACAGTATTTTCTTTACCGAATGTAATAAAAAGTTAGCGTAAAGGTTAAGTTTGTCTTATGTGATGGTAACAAGAGTATGAACATACACTCTAAAAGTAGATTCACTGGTATGAAATATTCTGAACTAGGCTAGATGTACTCACACATATTCACTCACAAAGCAACTTTCTTATCTAACACAGCCGGCATAATTCCTAGATGTAGGCTTCTTTTTATATAGATTTTAAAGGAAGCCCTTGGAAATAATTCAAAAGTATGCTAACTCTTTTATAAGCAGTAAATGTAAAGACAAACAAAAATAGGCTACCACATCCTTAACATTTGTAAATGTCTCCACAAAAGTGAGCTGCTACATGATTATGAGAAATTGTTCACTGCATTTAGTTTACGTTCTCGGACTTGTGACTTTTTAAAGTATATACTAAAGGAGAATACCACTCATGAGCTCTGTAGACACAGAAAAATCTTTTTTTCTTTTTTCTTTTTTTATCCATGTATCCCCTTGTTCAAACTCCCTTCCCCCTCTCGCCCCTCCCAGTCACTCTCTCTTCTCCCCATCTCTTTATCTCCTCCCCAGGAAAATTTTTAGTCTACAAAGACTTTGAAAATATTAAGTACTTTGCAGAGAAAGGAGATGGTAGAAACAAGGGCCCCTTTTAGAAGTTTGTGTGGTTTGCAACTTCATATGCTGGAGAACTGCTGGAGGAAATGTGAGGGAGGATAACATTAGCTGAGGTCTCCTTTGGTTTTCTCTCCTTACAGGTACACAGTAAACTGAGAGATTCATTGTGGTCTAATATCTCTTCTAGTATGCCCTACCCCCACCCCATTCTCTAATATATTTCTTAAACATTGAGTCCTATCTTATTGAATGGTTTCTCACAGGATATAAAATGCACAATTTGTTTCATCATCTGTGTAAAGTTAACTTAGTTGACAGGAGGTAATTAATACTGAGAGTGACTAAACAGGAAATAGAATATGTCATAGATAACATTTTGGTGCAAAGATAGGCCCCAATAAAGAAAGATTCTGTTCAAATTATCATCTACAGTAAATCTAAAGAGTAATGTTTTGCTTTGCTTTAATTTTTGTATTCTGGGAAAGTGTCATGGCATTTAGCAAGCCTAGAGTGGGCTGCCTTTGAATTCAATCCTATCTCAGCCTCCTAAAAGAACGGCTTCATCAAAAAATTTCAAATTATTTTTATTGTGGACCTAGGAGCATAGCTCAGTAATTAAAGTACTTGCCTTTCTAGTACAAGTACTGGAGATGACCCCGACCACCAAAATGCTTTTAAAAATCTGTCATGGTAGTGCATGCTTGCAATCCCAGGGAAAGCAGACACAGGAGGATCCCTGGGGTTTGCTGGTAACCAATCTATCTTAACTGATGATTTCCAACCAAAGACTCTGTCTTGAAGGAGGCAGACAGTATTCCTGAGGATGACACCAGAGGTTGTTCTCTGATTTTCACATGCATGTGCACAATGTGTACACACCCACACAAATATCCACGTATATATGTATACCTATATACACATGAACACACACATGCAGGATTATACTGTGTCTTTTTGAGTTTTATAGAATGATGTAATTGGGTGTGTGCAGATAGCAACATGGTGGCACAGTGACAAACAGGGGCCTGACAACATCATTTCACAGACCAATTTCTTGTCTTTTTGTATAAAAGGAATGGCAAACTAAGGTACTCTAGCTATTGCCGTCCAGCTGCTCCCTTTCAATGTATTTTATTCAATAAACTATTTTTTCTTTAGAAAAGAAACAGCGGGGCTGGAGAGATGGCTCAGCGGTTAAGAGCACCGGCTGTTCTTCCAGAGGACCAGGGTTCGATTCCCAGCACCCACATGGCAGCTAACAACTGTCTGTAGTTCCAGTTCCAGGCAAAAAACCAAGGCAAATAAATAAATAATAAATAAATAAAGTTTAAAAAAAAAGGAAAAGAAAAAGCAAAAATGATAATAAAATTCCTAAGGCAATATAATTTCATTAAGTTGAGTATTCATGTAACACTCATGTAAGACTGCCAGCTTTGGGTCAATCTGTACATCACTGTGGGTAGAGTGGGTAGGGTAAGTTTCCCAGAAGAGATGGGCTACTAAGATTTAGACAGATGGGAAGGAGGAGGAGGAGGTCATTTCAGGTTCATTTCTTCCTAGGAGAGAAGGGAGGAAGAGCTCTGAGTAAGGAGGAGGCCTCAAAGTTATAGATACTGCAACTGCATATAATTAGTAAGAAGAATACAAACCCTGCAGTTCTGTACCATAGAGAATTCACTCACAGTTTTCTGTCTAGGATAGTTAAGGCATTTCAACCTGGTCTACAGGAAAGTTCTCAATTTGGAGAAAAGTAATAAATCCAATAGGAAGCATGAACATTGTCTCATTTGGAGAATCTTTGCAATTTGTATTTGCAGATTAGCTATTCTTTAATCTTTTATTTTTATTTTTTTAAGTCTCACTTTCCTCATCAAATAGCAACATTATCTCCTAAGGAGTGACTATATCCAAACAATCCCTTCATTCTACTTCCCCACCCTTTAAGTCATCTTCAGAAGCTTATCTATTTTCTGTATCACAATAGTAAGGTGATGATGGTTCAACAGGCTATTCAGTTAAAAGACTGGACTGCACAGAAACTACAAAGCTATTTCCAAAAAACTCTTCTGAGACCATGCACATAGAAACCTTAAATGTCTTCAGACACCCTCAAGAACACTTTAAATCCCTCACTCTCTTTCCACTGAGACCATGCACATAGAAACCTTAAATGTCTTCAGACACCCTCAAGAACACTGCAGATCCCTCACTCTCTTTCCAGAACTCTCATTTCACTAAGCTGACCTTTTCCTTGTTAGATCTCAAAACAAGATTTGCACTTAAAATAACCACATCTTCTAAGTTGAATTATTTTTTTTTTAAAGATTTGTCCATCTACCATGTATACAGTACACAGAAGAAGGTACCAAGATCTCATTCTAGATGGTCGTGAGCCACCATGTGGCTGCTGGGAACTGAACTCAGGACCTCTGGAAGAGCAGTCAGTGCTCTTAATCTCTGAGCCACCTCTCCACCCCCCCAAGGTTGAATTCTTAAGCACAGAAAATCTACAGTGTTATTAACAGTATAGTATCTCTACAGTGATAGTAATAGATATAATAGTCTTTATCTGAAAGCTAACCCTTAAAATTACACACACAAATACATATATACATATTCTCTCTGTGTGTACACATATGTGAGTGTATGTATACACACATCACAGATTTCCAACTTACAGTTATTATTTTTATGCTGTCCAAATTTTGTTTCTATTGCTGTGATAAATACCATGACCAGAAGCAACTTGGGGAGAAAGGGGTTTATTTCATCTTACAGCTTATATAGTCTTTCATTAGTGGGAGTCAAGAGCAGGAATCTCAAGGCAGGATCTAAAGCAGAATCCACTAAGGAAGGCTTCTTATTGACTGTCTCCTCATAGCTAACTTGGCTTGTTTTCTTACAACATCCAAGACCACAGTCCGAGGGGCTGTCTTTCCCTTATAAGTCTTGGCTCTATTCTATCAATTAGCAATCAAGACAATGCCCCCAAAGATTTGCCAATAGCATGCTGATGCAATTGCTTTAACCTTGCAGTGACAAAAAACAAACAAACAAACAAAAAATCCAAAAACTAACCAGGTCATATGAGAGGGTGGGGGTGATGATAAGGAACAGATGAGGGAGAGAGAGAGTAATGAATTGATGACTAGTTATTTTAAAATGTTGCTAAAGAGATGGCTCAATGGCTATTAGTGCTTGCTACTTTTCTAGAAGACCCAAGTTAAATTTTTAGCACCCATGTCAGGCAGCTTGCAAATGACTATAACTCCCGTTCCAAGAGGGCACATTGCCCACTTCTGGCTTCCAAGCAAACCCACACATACTTATGCATATATAATAGAAACATAAAATAAATAAAAACAAAATAAATATGCAAAAGCTGTCCTTAGCACTGAAGCAAAATAAGACATTTCTTCAAGAACAGATACTGCAAAAATGATTTAGACTGTTAAAATTAAAAACTCATAATCATAAGTTACATAAATATGCAAACCTGGTACCTTTTCTATCCTACTATAGGCAAGAGATCAATACAAATTCTCTTCTCCTTTAGAAAATGTGAAACTATTAACCAATTACTTGTAAAAGAGAATTGATTACTCATATTACTTCACTAGTAATAAATATATCTTGTCCTCCTGAGCGAGGTATCACAAACCCAGAAAGATAAGCAGGGGATGTACTCACTCATTAGTGGACTCTAAACAAAAAAAAAAGGGGGGGGGACAAAGCCAAGCATGCCCAAGCTGCAAACCACAACCACTGAACAGCTTGAGATCAGAAACGCCTTGGACTGACTCCTTGGATCCCACTCCCCCTAGAGGAACACCTGACTCATGATGCTGGGGGAAGAAAACTGGATCTGCCAGGAGTGGAGGCTGAACTAAGCAATATTAAGACCTTGAGACCTTGGGACTGCCTGCTGCCTGCCCATGTAGGGGATGGGAAGATGTGGAGGAGAATGACCTGATGTGGTGGGAGGGGGAAGGGACCTTGAATAAGAATATACAAGGATAGAAAAATGAGACTTCTTTATTCAGGATAGATAGATAGGTAGATAGATAGATAGATCTTGTAGAAAGGGAACCCTTGAGAAAACCACACCACAAGAATGCTGAGAAAAAACAGATTTTGCTGTCTCCCACTATTTGTATAGCAAAGTTCAGAGAGTAACTCAAGTTTTTAGTGGACATTCTGGAAGACTCTAATTTTCCACACAAGAAACATCGGTCTAAAATTAGTCAACCCATAGGGGCTAGAGTGTAGCTCAGTAGTAGTGTACAAAGTAAACAAGGGAAAGCCCTAGCACAAAACTCTTAGGAAAAAAATAAAGGTCAAAGCAACCCAACATACTTTTATATTCCTAACAAAATGCCAAATTTACTCTGGATAAAAATAGCATCAGATAGACCTTTTCCTACTTTTTATCCACATGATCCACCAGTTTATTCAAAATGATAAAGAATAAAAAAACATAAAAAATAAAAATAGACAAAATTATAAATTATCAGATATTACATGTCATCAAACTAGAACCTTATTTTGACATATATTATGTTTCAAAATTAATGATTACAGTAAAATATTAAAAAAACAATAACTACTGAAACTCAGTTATAGACAAATCCAAGAAAGCATCATGTTATGTAAAATCAACCAAAATTAATACAGTATATACAAAATAGTATATTGATATTAAATTCTATTTGGGAAGCTCATATAATGACAGAGAATAAATATATGGGGTCAGGCATGGGTTAAGGAAGAGTGCTTTGGAATGACATAAATGCTTAAAATGTGGACACTGCTATATTGTGAGTGTGCAGATGTAGACATTTGTCAATCAACAAATTATATATTTAGGATGAATATAAGTGGCTTTAAAATTACAGATTCACTCAGGAACAGAAGATATGCTTTGTAAGGACCCACTTAACACGTGTGCTGGCTAGTTTTATGTCAACTTGACACAGATGGAATTAAGAAAAAGGAGAGAGCTTCATTTGAGGAATTAACTCCATAAGATCTGTCTCTAAAGCCTTTTCTTTAGGGTTAGAGAGTCCTGCTCCCAGCCACTACACAGACAGAGTACCTTAGAGAAACACTTCCCAGGAGCAGGGAAGTAAAGATTTCTATAATAACATCACACATGGGCTAAATGGTCTTCACTCTACTGTGCTCTTTATTATTCTTCCAGTTACAAACTTCCATTCATTAGCAACTTGTTGGCAACAGAAAGGGCTACAAAGTTATCTCTCAGAGTTACAGGTATTCTTTTTAGATACATAAAAGACACATATAACAACAACAAGAAAAACTTTGTCAGCTGGCAGCTTATTTGGCAGCAGCTGCAATTGTAAAATCCCCTGGAACAGGAGTACAGACAGTTGTGAGCTGCCACATGGGTGGTGGGAATTGAACCTGGGTCCTTGGAAGATCAGCCAGTGGTCTTAACCGCTGGGCCATCTCTCCAGCTCCTCATGCTTATCTGTTAAAGGTACAGCTACAAGGGTTACAAAAGGAAGAAACTAAACCAATGAGAGAACTAAGAGAAAGACAAAGATAATGTGCACCATTTTGCATTTCTTAAGTGTAACTAATAATGTAGGCTGCTATTTTGTAATCAGTAAGATGCAGAACATGCAGGAATGTCACTTTCTTGCTGCTCCTGCCGAGACAGGGACAGTGAGTAACCATGGCAACCTGCATAAACAAAGAGGAAGCAAATAGAGCTGATTTGCAGGCTAGACACCTGCAGTTTCACTCATGAATAAAATCTGTGGAAGTTCTGCCTGTGATCTCTCCACAAGATACTTGTCTGGCCAAACTGTCCTGTCAGTAAGGCTAATGATAAGGCTTCTAAGTTTCTCACCCTGTGGAGCAAAGGCTGGACTATGGGAGCTTGTTTTATTTACCAGAAAGATATAATGTAGAGATAAGTTATCTTTCTGACCATCCACAAATATATGTGCCCATAAGACTGAAATGTAACCATGAGATTGCATGTACATATAACATGAAAATGTATGGCAATGGGGAGATGTCATAGCTGTTTTTTGCACAAGCGAAATTACAGACAAGAAGAACAACAGTTTTCAGAGTCTGTGGCCTGCATACCATACCTGACAGGGTTCCTTTAATGAGAATCATTTGTCAGGTGGGTTGATATCTCAATTATCAATTGCTATCTGTCATAACTGTGTCAGGGTCTGCAAAAGCTCCTGACAGTTTCTTATGATAGGGGAGGGCTCAGACCATTGTTGGTGGGGACAACACCTGGGCTGGTGGTCCTGGCATCTACAAGAAAGAAGGCTGAGCAATCTATGATGAGCAAGCCAGGAAGCAGCACTCCTCTGTGACCTCTACATCAGTTCCTGCCTCCTGGCTCCTGCCCTGCTTCAGTTCTTCTCCTGACTTTTCTTTGATGATCAGCTGTGAAAACTTACGCCAAACAAAGCCTTTTCTCCTCAAGTTCCATTGGTTATAGTATTGCATTTCAGCAATAAAAGCCTTAACCAAGACAAAGTATTCAGGAATAATCTGTAGGCTTTGAGGTTTTTTTTGTTGTTGTTTTTTTGTTTTTTAAAATTGATTGATTGATTGGTTGATTGTGTGTGCAGTGTTCTGCCTGTATGTGTCCCTGTCAGATCTCATTGCAGGTGATGGTCAGCCACCATGGACTGCTGGAAAAGCAATCAGTGCTCTTAACTGCTGAGCTCTCTCTCCAAGCCTAGGCTCTAAGACTTTTAGCAATATATAAAAAAGGTACAAGTATCAGTGATACAAATATCTCTGAAATTTTTAAATGCAAATTAAACTTAAAGAAAATAAAAGTAAATAAAAGCCAGAGCTAATGTATTGATAAAGTTGGAAAATGAATAACAAATACATGATGTGTAAAACCCACCAAGTCATGGTCGGTTCTTTGCAAAGCATACGCATACATACAAGACATATTATTGATTTAATGTGACCCAAGAATGCAATTAAAATCTTGGAAGACACTGTTTGTTTTCAAAAGCTGATACGTTGATTATAGTACAAGGAACTGCAAAGGGACAAGGAAGGAAAACAGCTGTGAAGAAGAGTAAAATGGGAGGCCTAACACCATCAGGCAATAAACTTCCTACCAGAGGAAATAAAGCACAGTAATCATGAAGCACTAGTCACAAAGACATATTCAGTGATCAACAGCCCACAAAGATTCAGAAACAGGTGCACATACACAGGATCCAAACTGATGTGGTCAGGAAAATATGACTACTTAATGAGAATGCTGGATGCCCTAGAAATACACGTGGAGAGAAATGAACCTGCACCTACTTCACACCAAGCAAACTGTGGGTGATCAATGCAGAAGATTGCCACAGTATCTTTTCAGGACTCTAAGCTGGTCAATATTTTTTATTTATACATATCTTTCCTACTTTTAAGTATTTTACAACCAGGTATATAGTGGCTTACACCTTTAATCCCAGAACTCAGGAGACACAAACAGGATGACCTCTGTGAGTCTGAGGCCAGCCTGATCTACATAGTGAGTTCCAGGACCACCAGGGCTACAAAGTGACAGCTTGTCTTGAAAATACCAAGAGGGTTGGTTCATGAGTAGTACAAAAGGACAGAATTAGCTGAGAGCATGGAGTCAAGGGAGTAGGCTTGTGTGCATGCACTGCCCTCTGCTCAACTGAGGCTGTGATATGACGAGCTGCTGGAGTTCCTGGCTCGACGTTTTTTCAGTGTTAGAATGTAACCTGGCATTTCAACCCAAATTATATTATAGAATGCCACACACACACACACACACACACACATACACACACACACACACACACACACACAATTTCTTATAAACAGGGGACAAAAATGATAAACGTAGAAAATAATAAACTAGATCTCCTTGAAAGTAATAGCTGATATCAAAAGATCCCATTGAAACAGCAAAATTTCATGCCACACAAAAATCTTTGCAACATACATATTGAAAAATAAATCCAGGGGGCTGGAGATATGGCTCAGAGGTTAAGAGCACTGACTGTTCTTCTGGAGGTCCTGAGTTCAATTTCCAGCATCCACATGGTGGCTCACAACCATCTATTATGAGATCTGGTACCCTCTTCTGTATACTGTATACATAATAAATAAATAAATATTAAAAAAAGAAAAATAAATCCAGAATGACAGCATATAAAACACTCTTACAAATTATAAGAGAAAAGTCACTTGGTTTTTTTTTGATTTATTATTATTATTATTATTATGAACAAAGAAGTCACGTTTTCTATCCTTGTATATCCTTATTCAAGGTCCCTTCCCCCTCCCACCACATCAGGTCATTCTTTCTTCTCCACAACTCCCCATCCCCTCCCTGGGGAGGCAGCAGACAGTCCCATGGTCCCACTGACACAATATTGCGTAGTTCAGTCTCCACTCCTGGCAGATCCAGTTTTGTCCCCCCTCCCTCAAGAGTGAGTCGGGTGTTCCTCTAGGGGGAGTAGGTTCCCAGGAGTCAGTCCAGGGTGTTTCTGATCCCAAGCTGTTCAGTGGTTGTGGAAAAATCAATTGTTTAAACAAATAAAAGACAAAAGGTTTTGTTGTGATAAAAAAATCCTACTGGCAAGTAGTACATTTGAGGATGCTTATCCTCAGTTATAAAACACTGGAAACCAAATAAGATACCACAACACAACCACCAAAATGATTTAAGCTTAGAAAATTCCAAGTGTGGCTAGGGCAGTACAGTGATTAAAAAGTATAGAGAGAAGATAGATAATTAGAGATATAGCTTCAATTTGAAATTAAAATTGGCTCTAATATAGGACAAAGTGTGTGAGTATTACATTTTTCTGTTACTATTACTATAGGTCAGTGGTCTTACTAAAACCTTTAAAGACCCTAAGAACCAAAGATATTATGGTGCCAATGCCCCATGAGTACTTCCAATAACCATTTGTAAAAGGGGTAAATCTTTCATGCATGCAGAAATTCAAATATGTATTTTTATATAAATTTGGAATATAAAATTCTGCTTGAAAACACTGAAGATAAGATCTTTTTCTCTGTGATTTTTCTATTCATGTCCTGGGTGTAATGTTGCTTTGGCTGTCTCACAACAACAAAAAATAACCAAAACATTGTCTGTCTAGAAGATAGAGTGACTTCAAGTACATTGGCGAATACAACATGCAAAACCCTGTCTTTACTGCCCTCCAGGAACACATTTCCATGCATAGAGACAATTAGGTTTTTTTCTTTCCTTGCATTTTAGTATTATCTTACAGTCTTCCAACTTTCATTTATAATGCTGAGGGTGAGATTCACTTATTTAAATACTATACCTACAAATCTAAGAAAATGATCAAGATATAAATAACAGGGATTCTAGAGTCAGCTAGAACAACCAAGACATCTATGTCCTGTCTGTGTGACAAGACATAGCCTTGCTGAGGATTAGTTAACCTATTATCAGGATACCATGATGTTTATAAATAGGCTTGGCATAGTCCCTGATATATGTGAGTTATTGCTTAAGTATTTTTCATTAAGTATATATAATCAAAGTAATACTATAGAATTTTAAGCTGAATTAATGTTACTCTTGATCATGTAGCAGCTATATAATTTTAGGACTCTTTTAACTTTAATATCATTTCTGAATGCAAAAAAAATTACTATTTCTCTATGGATATCAAGAAATGTCAAGCAAGAAGAGTCCAGAAGTGCTTTCTAAACCACAGGGTCTCACAAGGCTGTAGTGTATTTGTGTTGACATTAAGAAGATTTGAAATAATTAATTTTTTCTAGGAAAGTTAATTTTCTTTGATGTTGTCCCTTAAGATCTAGTGAAAACACTTAATATGGTGCTTTTAAAAGATATGTCATCAAAGCAGGTAGCTCCACCTACCTTTGAGATTCAAAGGACTTCTCAGCAGCCAGTATTTAGATCTACCTTAGAAATAATGTCCTAACATGGAGACATTCACCAGGACTCAAGGGGATAGATGATCTATACAAAATTTTAAAGCCTGCTTGATTCTACAAGGAGTTCCTACATCCTCTAATGTACTACTTGTAACCTGCCAGGCAGAAACACAGATATTCAAAAGACATCTGTGCCTTTCAATCTGTCGGGAGCCAAAGCCTAACTTAGCTATTTTTTAGTTTATAAGTTAGCTTCTACAGTTAGCCCCTATTGTTTTAAGCTAGTCCATGAATCCAGGTGGCTTACTTTGATCCTCTCAGACCAGCAGGTCACATTCTCCAGGCATTGAACAGAGAACAGATAGATAGATTTCCATATCAATTCTACCCTGTCTGTTACTTCTCTCCTCAGGCTTGTTTTACCAAGTATGCTTGACCATCACATGCTGCCTCACCTCAGGACCACAGAAATAGAACAGGACTGAAACCTTTGATCCAAAAATGAATCTTCTCTCCCTTTGTTTCTGTTAGGAACTTTGCCACATAAATCAAAACCTTAATACATGAAGCTACATAAAGTAGATTATCATCTGTTTGATAAATCCTTTCATTTGAATTAGTTTATTCAGGTACTCCAAAAAATATAATTTAATTAAAAGAAGTAAGATAGCTAGAAAAGTCCATTTAAAATGTCATTAATTTGTTGAAAAGTAATTAATTTTCAAATGTAAATACCTTATCTAAGTGTAAAAAATGTTAATAGTATTATATTTCATTCATAAATTGGTGTTGCCTCCTCAATGCTGTATGTTTCATTATTAATATCAGAACAGCCTTAAGTACTCCAGCCTTTAAAATAAATCCAATAGTGTTTTTATGTGAAGTACTTAATGTAATAGAAGATGTATTTATTTGTTTTTCCACAAAACATTTTATTACCAAGGTATTAATCCACATGAGCAAGAGTATTGATCTCTCTGTAATACATTCAATTTGTCTTATTAAATTCACAGCAGCAGCCTCTTTTTCAGAAAGTACTAGTCCTAATCAAAACATTAGAAAAACCATTATGCACAAATTAAATTGAATGCCCAAAGTCACTTTAATCTATACTGTTGTGAGTAATGTTTTAACTGATTATTATGACTGACTAATCTTGTAAAGAGATGTATGTCTAAAAGTCAATTTATAAAAACTCCATGTGGTGGTACAAACAAAAGCACCACAGAAAAAGCCAGACCAAGTCCTCATAGTAGAGCTTAACAGCATTGATATTGAGAGATAATGACTGACAACTGACATAGGGCTTAACTGTTATATTCTGAATTTATCTGTCAAATTTTAAAAGAGCAAAATACAAACAGCATTCAGAATCACAGCAAATGAGAAGTAGCATAGTCTTTGGGGATGCCACCCTCTACTGAGGAAGAGACTAAAGAAAGAGGTTTCTGAAGCTTTTAACCTGTTCTTTTCTAGTCTGAGACCTGTCATTGCTTTATGGGAGAGTCAAAATCAGACCCAGGATTCCTGATGCTCAGTGCATAAAATATACCAAGTTGTCTCACAAATTGAAGCATATTTACATCATATGTAATTGGAAAACAGCTACTGGTTGAATAGCACAGTTAGTATCCCCTCAAGGACATTCTGAAAATAGGATATTGGATAGAAAAGACAGTGTGTGTGTGGAGGGGGGAGACACACACATATTTTCATTTGTAGAAATCTCTAAGTTCTAAGTTCCAACATTAAACTCTCATCAAAACTCTCTCCAAACAAATTTATGACAACAGATGAAGCTTTGGAACATTTCAATTTCTACCTACTATAAAAATAGATTTAAGAGGTGAAACTGGAATTGACAGGCCCATTAAAATCTGATAGGAAGTGTTTTTCAGTGTCCTCTAATCTGAAGATTCAGACTGGTTTTCAGTTCATTAGAGCCACAGAAAACTTCTCAACTACAAGGTCAGAGTATGACATGCTTGAACTTGGAGTTGGTTTCTAAGTTTATAATAAGTAAAACATTACTATTAATGTCTGCTCAATTTGAAGACTGAGTATATTGCACTCAAAGAAAATATTCAGTGATAAGAAATTATTACAAAGAAATAAAGTAATATGAGTATAAATACCATAAAAATATAAAAGTACTAGAAAGAAAACACTGTAGTTTTGTAAAAGATCTATAACTCTGTTGCATGTATGTAAAATTATTTTTTATTTTGAAGTCAGAAACAATATAAGGATTTGTACCATGACTATTTCATTTACTACTAAACTAGAGGTGGTAGAAATTTCAATAAGACAAGAAAAAATAGGATTTGTAAAGATGTAGTGGAATTACTTTTTACAGGTTATATAAAAAGTACCTTATTAGGAACAAAGAATCATCAGTGTTTACTCAGTTTTATGCAAGATATGCACAAAAAGAACTTAAAGGCATAATTCCAAATATTATTCTATCAATAAGAAACAAAAAAGATGAATTTCATTCAGTAGCCATTAGTTTACAACAAACAACTTATACAGATATAAGAGTTATAAAATAAAAGGACTGTGACTTCCACTGGATTCAATAAGCAGGCTCAGCAGGTAAGTACACCTGCTGCCCTTGAGCCTAATAACCTGACTGTGGTAGAAGAAGAGGTTTGATTCCCATGAACGGCCCCCTGACCTTTACATGTACACTCATACCCTCCAGCACATCCACATACAAACAGTAAAAAAATTAATTTTAACAAGCAAGAGAAGTGGAGAAAGAAGCCTGAAAACAATCACTTATTCTAATACTAGTTATATACATACTACATAAAATAGACTATAATTAAGAAAAGCTATTTTATGCTATACAACCAACTAAGGTTTCCTGATCAGCTCCGACTATGAAAGAACAGAACACTGAGGCTAGACCACAGTCTGTCACAAGCTAAGCGATCCATAATCAACTCTAGAAAACTTTAGGGGCCACAGTATTTTCTCTCAGATGTAGTTTTGCTAAGCTATACCATGTAACATACTGTAAAATTATTTTATGTATATATAATAATATAAATTCCTAAATAACTTCTCTTTAATTCCTTGAATTTGATTTTATTTTTTATATATTCAAAAATTTAGTACAATTTATGGTACTCCTCCATAAGTATCCATATTTTATAACATTCTTCATTCAGAAAGAGCTTTACCACTTTTTATTTATGTGTCAAAATACATGGAGAGTCTAAGCTGACTAGGTAATTTGTATATAAATGCATTGATGACCATTCTATAAAAGATGAGAGTTGGATTAATTATCATAACAACAAAACAAAGGATACCAAGAAGTTACAAGTACTCATCAGTGAACCTTTATCTTTGTGTTCATCTATTTTTTCTGAAATTTCTCTTCTAAATATTATATAATGAAGCAAATACTATTTTTACTACAGTGAATTCAAATAGTAACCCAGAAGTGAAAGAATACAGAGCCATATGTTTTCGTCATATGAAAAAAGTAGTATAAGCAGAGAAAAAGTGAGGGGAAAGCCAATGACTGGCTGAAAATACACTAAGTGCGGGAAATGCTATTCCATATGTCACAAGCTAGTTTCTTCCAAATCAAGTTAGGAACTTTATAAAATTTCCTATACTTTTTATTTGATCTAGAAGCTAATTTGCTTATAGGATTTTTAAGCTTATAGAAAAAACTGTCATGATTAACTTTATTTTTTTATAAATACATAATGAATATTCCACATTTTGATAAATTTTAAACTAGATGTTCTTTAAATTTTAAAAATTTAAATTTTTTAAATTAGATGTTGAAGAGATTAGTATACACCCAAATTTTAATTTTTTAAAAATATTTCTGGTTCAAAAAGAAAGACTTCTGTAAAAATAGTTTAATATTTTATTGTTTTAATTTGCTGTTCAAGGTCACTGGTAGAGCCCTGTTTGTGCTAGATAGGCACCCTACTACTGAACCACACTCACAGTCCTCTTTCTGATCTGTATATAATGTCATGAAATAGCTAGATCAGGAGAGTCAGAGACACAGAAAGGAGGTAAGGGAAGGGAGAGGAGAAGAAAAATGAGAAGTAGAAGCAGAGAAGGGAGGGAGGGGGGAACAATGAGGAACAGAAGGCAAGGAAGGGGAAAGGGAAGGAAGGAGAAAGAAAATAGAAAGAACAAATACAAAAAGAGAAAAAGCATGTCATGCAAGAAGCATTTTACTGAGAGATAGACCACTGCCATCTCCATGTGCAGAGTTTACTCATTACTCTTGTTTAGCAATGCAGGCAAGAATCTCTGTGAGTGCTCACAACACAAAACAACAGCAACTACTAAATGAAATGCATTTGTGAATGCTTCAGAACAGCTTCTGGCTCTTTACTACCCCTTAGAAAGGCTAAACTGATCATTAAACACTATCATCAAACTTGGCGTTTGATTTTTCTCTGCCACTGTGTGTCACCCACTGCTCACAGTCAGTCTCTGAGAACAGTACTTAGGCCCACTATGCTTCACTCAGCATTCCTGATTTATCCTAAGAAATCAGTAGGTTATTGGCTCTTCTCCCCTGACACAATCTTTGACTACGAACAACGAAGCCACTTTTTTTCTAGGTCTACTAATAACAGGGAAGATCAAAGATTTCAAAATGAAATATGAGAACCACACAAAAGCTGCAGGAACTTGCCAGTACTCAACAGGCAGCCCACACCAGTTCTCACGCTTGCCTATCATCAAAAAGTGAAGACAATTCTCACATTATCTCATCTGACAGGGCCTTCTGTTCTTTTCCTGCTAGTGGGTGAGCCAAACTGGAAGTGCACTGTTCCTCCTTCAGGACTGGAAACAAGAAGGTCACCTTCCAGGCTCAGCATGAAGGATCTGGTGGTGTACGGGCAGGCAGAGCTTACAGTGCAAGTAAAACTTGGAGGCAGTTACAAACTATGGCAATCTTTATGAGAGGTTCCCAGAAAACAGTCCTAAACAACAAATCAGAAAAAGTGAGGGCAGAGATGTACCTTGCAGATCTTATACAGAGACTCCTGTCCATCACCTCCGGTGTCTTTGAAGTAATCGTGTGCAGGAAATGTACGATGAATATCTCGAGTAATGACACTTTCCTGTGCTGAGTCCTAAAAAGGAAAACAAAACCAGAGTTCATTATTAATGTAAAAATTTCTTTTCAATTATGTAAAATAACACATGCATATAAAAATTTAAAGGATATAAATTGGTATTCCTAAAATACTAGTCTTTCAAAAAATAAAAATAAAAATGCCATCAGGGAGAGACAGGAAGTAAAGGCTCTTGTAACCAAATGTGATGGCGTGAATTTGATCCCATATGGTGGTAGGAGAGACCCAACTATTTCAAGTTCTCTAACCTCTACATGCATGGCAGGCACAAACCCCAAAACATACACACATCTGCCCAGAGATAAGTGTCACCACAAGTTATGCCCTTTCACATGTCTGTCTACTAGGGTGTGTGCATTTGTGTGTGTGTGTGTGTGTGTGTGTGTGTACTTATATGAGAAGACTGAGAGAATGAATTTGTACACGTACATTTCCAGAGACAAACTGTATGTTTCTTTCACTTACTGAGATCAATTACAGACTGTTTACTTATCAGGCAGAATCAGCTTTTAAAAAGAACGTAATAAATATGCTTTCAGGTATACTACAATTTCTTTAATATTAACCTATTAACATTTTTATTTTTCCATTTCATAAAGAACACTTTTACATATGTATATGTATGTGTTTTTTAAATATTTCTAATTTATTGTTTTATTTATGTTTATATGTCTTTCTGTGAAATTATGTCACATGTGTGAAGGTGTCCACGGAGGGCAGAAGAAGGCAGCAGAGCCTCTGAAATTAGACTTATAGTTGGTTATGAGCCGTAAGACATAAGTGTTGGGAACTGAACTCAGGTCCTCTGGAAATGCAACTCTTTTAACCATAAGCCATGTGTGCCTGTGCATTAGCACGCGTGCATGTGTGTGTTTCAGTTTGTTTTATCTTCTGGGCTGTTTTAGAACAGGTACTCATGAAGTCAAGGCCAGCAATGCACTGGCTCCTCCCACCTCTATCCCCAGAGTATGGGGATTACAAGTACGGATCACCATGTCTATTGTACTTTCAGGTTCAATAAAGATATTCCCCTCTAGAGCTGCCATAATGATATGTACATCAAGTTATAACAGAGCACATATTTCTTGATACTTGTTAAATAATATGTTTTCTCTATATTTTAGTCATGGAAAATATGGTAAACGAAACTTTAATCATAGTCCTTTAAAGACTATTAACTGTCCCCCTCACAACAAATACGAGGCTAGTCACAAAACTCACTCATTCCACAAATAAGAATCCTACAACCTACAATACAGAAGCTTACATTTTAAAACATAAATTTAAGAAGTGCTTTTTATAGAAATTTGGAAAATAAAAGCTCAAAATTGTGAAAATTCTGAACTTTGCTAAAAAGGACTGATTATTTTATTTTATTTAAATACTGGAAATGCTTGCTTTATCTCCATTTAAATGTCAAGAAGACAGGATGAATACTTTGAATAATTTTAATGATAAAAATACTTTGTGCAATTCAGGGAAGCATCAAAGACTGTTAATTGCAAATTAAATATATTGTTTAATGTCTTGCTTCCTCAAAGACTGAACAAATCCCCTTTCCACCTCATATTATAAAGGGAAGCATGTTTAAAATGTGAGTTGTTTTAATGATGCCAGTTCATTCTCCTTTTAGCTGAGAAGTATACAAGGAGCCGGCAGCTGATGAGCCCAGTTAAGTCAGGACCTTCTCCTGCTGCCTTTTTCACTTCAGATGCTATTTCATGCTGGGTGGTAATTAGATCTTATATCATGGAGAAAAAGAAAGGAAGCAAAATGACAAGTTCCAAATTTGCTACCACACATTTGATAAGGCAATCCAAAGGACATTCTGATGGCTTACAGAAATGGAATACTGAAGCTGAATAAACATAAAACTTAAATGATTTAAATAGCTCAAGTAAAAGAAATAGATACATAGAAAGCAGATACTTGACAAAGAAATGAATTTTCTAACATAGTGAAGACTTAGGAGAGGTCTGGAAAAGGATAAGCAGAATGCTAATATATAAAAAATTATATCACAGAGCTACAGATCTATTATCTTAGTGGTAGAACATTGGTTTAGCACATGGAATTCTGACTATGGAAACCTGCTAACCACATGAACTAAAATGTTCACTTTCCAGGTTCTTACTGATGGAGAATTTCTCTTTCATTTCACTTGAAAAGATGGTGAATAAAATGACACTGCCATGGGTAAACAACGTTAGGCGCAAACACATGTCCAGTGGCCCACAGGATATTTATGGGGGAAAAAAATCAGTAGACCCATCTATCCTAGAAACTGTTTATACATGTAGCATCATTGTATGTTTACATGGTACCAAATAGTCTGGTTCAGAGGGAGAGAAACTGATTTAAAATTTTTAAAAATGTATCTGCATAACAATAAGCATAATTTTGCTATACATTTTGTATTTGTCTTATTTACAAAACAAATGGTCAAAAATAAAAAAATAAATAATACTAACACTTCTCATAACTTTTCCTTTTCTGAGATTTTTTTTAAAAGTTCACCCAAAATAGGACCTCAAATGGGCAACTATTCTACTGTGAGCATAATTTAAAATGCATCTAATTGGAAACGATGTATACTTATAGACACAAAGTATAATCTGCTATAATTTGGATAGGGCTTTAGTATATCACTTAAGTGTTCATACACTGGAAATTTGGTTCTAAGAGGTAGATATTAGGAGATGGTGAAACTGCTTAAAAAAATGAGACCTAGTGTATGGTAGTTACTTCAGTGGGTGAAGCACTGTTCTTGAAAGGAACTGCTGTAGTTGTTGTGGATCTCAGGCTAAGTCTTGTGAGAAAATTGTTGGAAAAAGGAAGTAGGGCTGAAGAGATGGCTCAGCGGTTAAGAGCACTGACTGTTCTTCTGGAGGACCTGAGTTCCATTCCCAGCATCCACATGGCAGCTAACAACTTTTGGTAATTCCAAGATCTGACACCCTTACACAGTTATACATGCAGGCAAAACATCAACTCACATAAAATAAAAATAAAAATTTAAATAAAAGGAAAAAGAAAGTAACAGCACTTCCCTACTCCTGTGTCCTGTCCTAAGTGATCTCCCCTTCCTCATACACGCTTTCATCACCATAAGGCCAACCATGTGGGGTGCTCAACATTACCCAATCCCAGGATTCTGTTATAAGAACAGAAAGGCTAAGGTCACACTCGATGTTCACAATAAAGGTATTAGCGAATTCATTACCATAGTGTGTATGTGTGTGTAAATGTGATCAAGACACATGATGTGAAAAAACACATAGAATAATAAATATCTTTTCTACTAGTTGTTTTTATAACACTCAATTAATTAACTGCCAGCTATAATTATTCTATCCATCATATAACATCACACTTCCACTTTTCTTGGTTTTTTTTGTTTGTTTTGTTTTTCTCTTTTTTCCATTTTTTTTTTATTATTATTATGAACAAAGAAGTCACACTTTCTATCCTTGTATATCCTTATTCACGGTCCCTTCCCCCTCCCACCACATCAGGTCATTCTTTCTTCTCCACAACTCCCCATCCCCTCCCTGGGCAAGCAGCAGGCAGTCCCATGGTCCCACTGTCCCAATATTGCTTAGATCAGTCTCCACTCCTGGCAGATCCAGTATTCTCCCCCTCCCTCAAGAGTGAGTCAGGTGTTCCTCTAGGGGGAGTGGGATCCATGGTGTCAGTCCAGGGTGTTTCTGATCCCAAGCTGTTCAGTGGTTGTTGTTTGCAGCTTGGGCATGCTTTGCTTTTTTTCTTGTTTGCTTGTTTGTTTGTTTGTTTAGAGTCCACTAATGAGTGAGTACCAGCTAAAAAAGGGTAAAATAATTTACCATACAAATGTGTGTACAGGATTTCAAGTAAATAAAGTTACTTATATATTTTTAAAAACCTTCCTAGCATAACAGAAAAAGATACAATGTTATCTTTGTGGAAGACATCATAGCAGAACTTGTCTAAATCATGGCAATTGCCTCCACTGTGAGAATACAAAATTCATCCTTCCGCCTCACCACTGTCCGTCTACTCACAGCGTGACCCTAAGTCTACTTCTCAGGAGATACAGTGACTATCCTGTTCTCCAGAGTCCACTGTGGTGGCTCAGCAGTCACACTCTGATATTCCTTCTGCCTTCCTCATAACATCAAGAAAATGAAATGAATTCATTGTTCTTATGGAATATCAGTTTCTCTATCTGTAAAATAAGTTATCAAATATATGGTATTGTTTAGAATGAAATAATGCAAGAAAGAGTGTTTAACACTTTGCCTGTTATACATTGAAAATTTAATATTTAACTGTTTAAATTTTTTGATGAATATATACTTCAGATGTTCCAAAGACTTTCCATACTTTAACAAAACACATGACTATATTTAAGTAGAATAACATGATTATAAAATTCTCTAGAATTTACATATGATTTATTAATCTATACATATTCTACTATTAACTACTCATCATACATACATGTCCTAAATTATCACTGTTTCTATTAATCTACTAACGAAACTAAAGTGAGAAATTATAGGCTTCAGGTTTTACATAGCCCACCCAACAAAGAAAGTTATGGAAAAATATATGAAGAAGGAAGATAAGAAATATGGTAAAGTTGTGGCAAAGTTGCCAAGGCAGTCAACATTTTTACCACTGCATTAGAAAGCAGATTCTAAGGAGCAGAAGAGCTGAAGTCACAGCTCTGAAAAGGACAAACGGCACTGCAATAATTAGATGCTTCCCTGAGACCATCACCAAAAAATTCACTGACAGTCAAAGCCTTAAAGGGCCTCCTTTTTCTTGTCTTCTTAGGTTAGCCCATATTCTAAGCTGTCTTGGGACCACAAAGCAAGAAAAAGTTTGCAACAAAGTCTGAAAGGCTCATTTTTATTCTGCATGCCCAACTATATCACCATACAGAAATGGAAACCTACCTTAACAAATTTTTGCTTTTTTCTAAATTTTTAAGTCCTAAGATTGAATCTACTCTCAAAAAAGGTAACAATCTCTAGTAGGTAAGCCACGTGGCCCAATAGAGGTATCATAAAATTTGTAGAATATTAATTTAAAACCAACCCAAAAAGACATGATAAAGAATGTTTTATTTGAAAGCATAAATTGAGGTTTCCTATTAAGAATATAGCATGAGATATTCATTCAGTGCCACCTATATACCGGGCATTCTTGTAATTCTTTTAATTCTTACCAGAAGAGAATCGTCACTCTTTTCTTGTAGAAAAAAACACTCAAGTGTCAAGAAGCATTAGGAAGACAAGCTTGGAGAAACCACATCCTATTATTTTTTATGAAACAATCTTTGAGCTGCCAAGAACTAAACTAGCATCATAGTGATGGTGACTATTCCCACACATGGCTTTAACAGGTGTATGAAGATCTATCTGCTGACACCTTGATTCTTCACATTCCTAGTACCATGATAGAATCTTTTCTTATCAGCCCTATACTCACTCCCTAAAGCATAGGTTGTGCTGTCCCTTCAGATCTACCACAAAATCAATCCAACTTTATGACCATAATTCCAGTCTACCAGAGATACTAAAAATGTCAGTGTGAATGATTGCTAGCCACAATCAGTAGGAAAATAAATGAGTCACAGCTAAAAAAATTTTGACGTTAGAATGTGTCTTCTATTCTTACCCTACAGCAATCTTCCTTCAGGTCTATGTTGCATGGTAAAACATCAAAAACTGGTCTACTTATGTGTCTGTCCCTGAAAGCAGTTGCATTTGCAGTGGTGGGACTTGTTTTTCTGCCTTGATGTTTGTCAAAACTTCAAAAAGTCAGAAATGAAATGAGAAAGTTTAAAGTGTATTCTAGTTTCAAATGAGCTACTAAAATAATAAGCAACAAACAGTAACAAAATGCTGAGCTATTTCCAATTTTATCTCTTGAATATGGAGAGGCATCTTAACTCAGGTATATAAAAGCAAAAGATAAAATTAAACAACCAAATTATAAATAACAGAGATGGTTCATTTGTTAAGAGCACTGGCTGCTCTTCCAGAGGTCCTGAGTTCAATTCTCAGCCACCGTAAGGTGGCTCACAACAGACTGTAATGGGATCTGATTCCCTCTTCTAGTGTGTGTGTGAAGACAGGTCACTCATATACATAAAATAAATACATTTCAAATAAATAAATAAGATGCTTGCTATAAACAATACACACATGCTTATTTACATATCCTGCCACCAAATAAAAAGAAGTCTCTTGGGGCAATGTGGCAGCTACAAAACTTAAAGGCAGTTGGGTGCAGTTAAACACATCTTTAATCTCAGCACTCAGAGGGGAAAGAACAGGTGCACCTCTGTGAACTACAGATCAGCCTGGAATAGATATGGAGTTGCAGGAGAGCCAGAAGTACATAATAACACTCTGTCTCCAGTATTACAATTAAAAATAAAAATAAAGAAAGGAATGAATGAAGGAAGAAAGAGGGATTGAGGGGAAGAAGGAGGGAGGGAGAAAGGGAAAGAAGAAAAAGAAAGGAAAGGAAGAAAGAAAAAAGAAAAGAAAGGGAGGGAGGGAGGGAAGGAGGGAGGGAGGGAGGGAGGGAGGGAGAGAAAAAGAAAGATGGACCAAAGGAAGGAAAGAAAGAAAGAAAGAAAGAAAGAAAGAAAGAAAGAAAGAAAGAAAGAACTAGAGGCAGAGAAACAGGAAGGTGGAGGGGAAGTGGATTTATAGACAGTCCATATTTATGATGAGTACTGTCTTAGGGTTTCTATTGCTGTGAAGAGGCACCACAACCATGGCAACACTTTTAAAGAAAAACATTTAATTTTGGCTGCCTTAGTTTCAGAGGTCATCCTGGTGAAGAAGCATGGCAGCATGCAGGCAGTCATGGTGATGGAGAAGAAACTGAGAGCACTGAATCTCGATGTACAGGCAATAGGAAGTGAACTGTCACACTCGACATAGCTTGAGCATGTATGAGACCTCAGAGCCCACCTCCACAGTGATACACTTCCTCCAACTAGGCCACACCTCCTAACGGTGCCACTCCCATGGGCCAATTATTCAAACACAGAAGTCTATGTAGGCCATATATATTAAAACCACTACAGGTACCAAGAGATCATTATTCCAAATTAAAGATTCAAACATCGTGATGACAAGCCTCTGTCCTCTTTTGGAATGAAGGGCAAAAGCTAAGCTCCATGCTCTTATTTGTTAAGTTAAACATATTCCTAGCTTTATATTATTTCTTACATTGTTGAATTATGATCAAAATTTTCCTTTAAACTCTTGAAATAATATAATCTTACAAAACAGTTCTATATGTATCATGTAAATGATAAAATAACATTATTTTGCTTTTTATATTTTTGGTTGTGAGCCTAGCCTTTAATGGCTGAGCTATCTCTCTATTTTGCTTTAAAAAAAAAATCTAAGAATTTTCTGTGATAAAAAGATAATTTGATAAATATATCTTATTTAAATTAACCATTGCTTTATATATATCTTTAACCATCCATGCATCTTTTTATTGGTGGAATAATTTTTAGAAATTTTTGAAAATATTTTATCACTCCTCCAATCATTCTAGATTCTTCTTTTTAAAACTGTTCAACGTCAGTTTTACCTTAAATTGGATGACAAAAAGTCAAATGTATGTAAGATAAGCTTTCATTTGCTATACCATTTGTGTATTCAGCAAATATTTTTATGAGCCCTCTCTAAGAATGAGACCTAGGTATAGAACACATTAGCAAGATGGTCTCCACCACTATGGATAGTTTGTCTTCAAAGAAGGGGTAAAGGCAATAATAAATATGCAGCAGTGTCTGATTAGTGAGAGCTATTATGAAGAAATGAAGCAGGCAGAGTGGGAAAAGGCTATCACTTTGAGTAGGGTGCTTTTGCTTCTCTGAATGACAACACAAAGATTTAGAAAATGAACATTAACATTGGGAAAAAGAGTAAGGATGGATGACATACTTTAATTTTTTAAAGCATTCTGTGACCACCTGGTTTGCAAACCAGAATTTATTTCACTTTTCTTGATTAATATTATCTCAAAAACATCTAAAATACAACTTTGATGATTTTATAAAATACTTCAGTTTATGTGTTTAATAATATAATACCAGATACACATGTAAAACTATAAGTCAGATGAAATAGCTCTTCAATACCTACTGATGACATTTCATCTGACTTACAGTTTTAGAAACCACTCTTTCAGTTGGGCTTTGTGCGCATTTTTTTTTTAAACTTTATTTATTTATTTATTTGCCTTGGTGTTTGCCTGGAACTGGAACTACAGACAGTTGTTAGCTGCCATGTGGGTGCTGGGAATCGAACCCGGGTCCTCTGGAAGAGCAGACGGTGCTCTTAACCGCTGAGCCATCTCTCCAGCCCCCTTGTGCGCATTTTTTTAAGCAGGTGTGTAATGAAGAAAGAGCATTATCTCTGAAGAGAACTTTTGGAAGTGATCGCTAAGCTCATACAATATCATGGGAGGCCGTGGTCATAATGTGAGCAAGGATGAAGGCTGTGAGTCATGTCACTGTGGAGACTAAAAGAAGGTCACACTGGCTGTATGTGATTGAACCCCAATAAAAACTCAGCTCAGCATACTGGGTTGGCTTCCTTAGCTAACAACAGTCCATGTATATTGTCATACACTGATGTCAGAAAATAAATGTTCATGACTCCAGCAGAAGAAAACAGGATGCCTTGAGTAGTACTTCTTCTGGATGCTGCCTTTATGTGTTTCTCTTGGCTGGATTTATTCTGTTTCCTTTACACATGAAAAGGTCTGTGACCAGGCAGCTTTCTCTGAGATGCGGTGTTGCCTCTAGTGAATTATAAACCAGATGGGGGTTTTGGTAACATCTTGCGTTTACCTCTGTTGTTAGGTCAGAGCAATTTGATGTGACTCCAATACTGCAGTTGGTTAGACTCATAAATAACCCAACAATTTTCTTCTTAAAGTTAAAGCTGTTACATAGCTTGGGCTGATCTTTCCCTGACAATTCTTTCTTAGCTTCCTACTGTTGACCACTGTGTTCCACTCTGCCTAGGAAAATCAATGACTCTGAAGACTTCACTGTGGTATTATCTGCTCAGTTCAAATATATCACTACAACATTTTTTCTGTCTGCAGCAAAATATTATTCAAAATAAATTTTATTTTAGATAGCTTTTTAAAAAGTCTAAGTACTAGGGAGATGACAGATATGCAACATGAGTACTTGAGTTTGGGCCTCTAGTACCCCCATAAATACCAGGAACCCTCTGCAACCCTAGTACTGATAGTATAAAATACAGGACTCAGAGACTTCTTAACCAGTCTATTTAACTGGTCAGCTCCAGGTTCAGTGAGAAACCATAGCTCAAAAAAAAAAAAAAAAAAAAAAAAAAAGTTTAGAACAATCAAAGAACTCAATATCCCTGGTCTCTATGCATAACTGCAAATTCCAACCCAAATTTGTGATAAACTGACACACTTGCCAAACCTAGATGGGCTCACTATAATCACAGACATTTATTTCTGACATCATTGTACATATTATACCATATACTGATATGTTGACACAGCTAAATAGACCCACTTGGGTCATGAGCATTGTTTTCTGACATCATTGTAGTACACACACACACAAACACACAGAAAAAGAGAAAGAGAGAAGCTTTTAATGTATATCTTCAGAGATTACATTAATAGAACTACTGTTTACCACTTGAACATATGTTTAAGAAAACACTTACGGGGCTGGAGAGATGGCTCAGCGGTTAAGGAAACACTTACACCATATTAATAAATTGAAGTATACAAATTGAAAAGTAGACCTTGTAAATATTAAGATGATCTCGCTAATTCTCTTGTATAATAGGTTGCCTAAAATAGCAAAACAAAATCAGTGTATTTTAGCCTTGCTTATCCATTTTAAAAATAAAAAACCTGAATAAAAATAAAAAAACCTAAATAGTTCAGCTTTTTGCCTGCTAAAGATCTAAATGAGGCACTGTATATAGGTGAAAATTACATTAGAGTCAACCATTCTTTTATCCTGGAATATGGGTTTTAAAACAGACAATTGATTTTTATAAATCAATTTATAATAATTCCCATTTTATCCTTTTTAATGACAGTACAATTTCATTGACATGTTGTTACTTACCTAAGAAAAAAAAAATGTACAAATAGCTAAGAATGAACAACTTTGTTCCTAAGAAACTATATGAGTTCTCATCCTCAATCATAAAGCCCATTTCTGTTAAATATTCTAATCATATTTAGTAATAAGGCCATTTTGCTTTCCCAAATTCTAGTTAATGTTTCATGTTTCATTCAATATAATATACTTTTTTCATTCTTCCCATTCAAGTCAATTAAAGTTTCTTCCGAGCTTTAACTTTTCCACCTTTGGAAGGAGAAGAAATCAAGGTGAGATAGAACAGGAAGGAAACCCCTCTGTAATGAAACCAAATCACAATAAAAATGTACATAAAAAAGTTATTATATGTTATGTGTATTAGCGTTTTCCCTGCATGTATGCCTGTATACCACATTCAAGCAGTACCTGTGGATCTCCTGGAACTAGAGGAGTTATGAATGGTTGTTAGTGTTGGCACGTAGGTCTTAGAACTGAATCCAGGTCCTCTAGAGGAGCAGCCAGCATTCTTACAAATGAGCTATCATTCCAGCCCTACATTTTTTTTTTTTTTAATTCAACACTTTTTTTTTTTCTGTGTAGATCCAGAAATGCAGGTTATCATTCAAAGACAGAGATGCATTCTAACTCCAGGAAAAAGTCTATCATTTTGTAGTTCATTGTTCTTTTCTCTTCACAATCCTCATCTCTCATGAGGTATTTCCACCCTCATTCTCTCTTAAAGCGGTCCTTGGGAAGTCACGTGACTGCCTCTGATATCAACAACTAACTTTCTTCTCCTGGATCTTTACTAAAGCAGATGGCAAACCGTTTTGACTATCAGTATTACATGAGAAGCTGCTTCACAGCTCATTTTCCCAAGATCCCACTTAGATCTGCACTCCCCAAATCTCTATAGCACTTGCACGCAATCTGTATTTTTAACAAGCATCTATGTAACCCATGAGCAAATGTGTGAAAACTGTTATCTAGGAACTATATGTCCAACAGAGCTGTCTGTCATTCTACATTTAAAACATAAGTCTAAACCTCAATTCAGTTTCCTTCATTCCTGTTTCTGAGAAGACATGCAGGATGACTGTTTCTTCTCCATTTTACCTTGTAACCATTTGGTTTTCTGAGCTTCACTGTGTCAGTTAATTAACTAGAATTCATGCTTCGATGTTTCCTTTTCTTTGTCACCTTCAGATGAGCTATGATCAGTCCTTGATTTTGCTTTCTTGGTAGCTCAGACTTTAGTAGGCAGTTGGTAAGTAAGTACCAAATGAATCAGTAAGAAAAGTAGACAGGGTAAGCATGTACTGCTTATTACGCCAATAAGCAATGACTTAAAAAATTTCACAGCAAAATGCATATCAAGGGTTTTGCAATTTCAATACTAAAAAAGACGCATTAAAATAAATATAAAAATAAGATGATTCCATCTTAAGACAGAAATGAGGACTCCTACCTACCCTTGTGTATTTCCTCCAATAGTAAAAATGTTCCTTGGAGTTTTCTTATTAAGCCTTATATTTAAAGCTAGAAATAATTTAAAAGAGAGAGAGAGGAGGCAGGAGAGGAAGGTCTGAGATATAACTTAAAGGGAAAGCAGCATCATAGGAAGCACAAGGTCCTGGATTCAATCTCTAGCCCCAGAAAAAAAAATTTACACATGTAAAAGATAAAAATATTGATGAATTCAAATGTTCCATCATTTTGAAAAGGTCTCTCTGTATGTAATATGTGCACATGCATATATACGATGCATGTATGTGATATCTATGTGCACATTCATGTGAAAGCACATATACAGGAGCAATGGCAATGGTATGATGCTCAGAGGACAACCTTTAGTGTTCTGCTCTGTCTTCCACCTTGTTTGAAACACAGTCTCTTGATTGCTCACCAGTGTTCAATCCAGGACAGCGGGTCCATAGCTTCAGGGTAGTTTTGTGTCCCCACGGACCATCTCATCACAGGAATACTAAGTTACAAGCATACACTATGGCACCTGACTTTACATGGGTCCTGGGGATTCAAACTCAGTCCTCATGCTTAGGTAGCAATTGTTTTACCTTCTGAGCAATATTCTCAGTCCTAATGAACCATTTAAAAGTAAGTCATTATTTAAATAAGAAACATGTCACATAACTAATAGGTTCAAGCCTCGGACAAAAACAAATTATATTAAATAAGTTTTTAAAAAAATATTAGGTTTTGGTCCAGGAGTATAACTCAGTGGGAGAACATGTAATTAATATACACAAGGCCCTCGACTTAATCTCCAGTATACACAACACACACACACACACACACACACACACACACACCTAAGAAAATACAGCCTTTTCTTAGTAAAACAAGTCAAAGGTGACAGGCTTGGGTAAGAATCAGAAAATTCCTATTCAGTATTCCTCTGCATTTGTGGCTGATAAAAGTCCTTCAAAATTTGGGGCCTAGAAACTATTTATTGTGAGTTCTTTGTCACATTTAAAATACACCCACATGGCTTTAACCAATATACATATTTGCTTTTGATTTTTATGTCATTTGAATCATTTTTAGGTGAGTTCTCCTTCCCAGACACGAAGGACTAAAAAGGAATTTCTTAAGTCTAAATTTTTAGTAAAGGTTAATAATATACAACTGTTATGAAAACTGAGAAAATGTAAAAGAAATTTCACTTATTTCTCCCTATAAGTATGATATGTGCTATCAGACTTGATTTAATGGCTCTGGAAACTAATAGAAAGATTAGTTCAATTAACTTGGCTGGTTCTGTAGTTTTACTGAGCTAGTTAGTTACAAAGAAAATCTCAATAATAAGTTCAAAGTTTTCAGTTGATCATATCAAGTTGATACACATAACATTTTTGCATGTTAATTAGGTAAATGTTAAGTTCACAATACAAACAATAATTTGTATTTTCATTAGACCATCATTTAGGTCACCAGGGTTGTATCCCTTGACTGAACTATTGCCCAGCTAAGAGTATTATCACTTTATGTCTAGAGAATTTCAACAGCTAATATATCATCAATCTTTAAAATTTCTGTCATTTAGCCATATAGTTAGCCCATAAAGACCTTTTCGGTTAATCTACCTGAAGCAGTATGCTGTGGTTGGTTGTATGAAAATCTATCTATAACAGGGTGCCAGCTCTTGGCTAAAACCAAAAAGCCCTCATTTCTACATGAATAGCCTTCCAGGTGCAAAGTTGCATTGTTCTCTTAAGCTTCAATGCTTTTGTGCGATTTCCTCTGTCTAAATGGTCTTACTTCCCACCAATTAAAACATTCTTTGCTTGCAAAGGCTCATTATATGTTTTTCATAGTGCTTTCTTAATGACCTTAGGTGAAAATATGTCCCTCCTCTATATATTAATATAATATCAAGTTTCATATGCTTACATAAAGCCTACAATAGATTGCTCTAAGTCAAGTGCCCCGTGTGAAGGATGGAAGAAGTATTTGTTGAATAAATGACTCTAGGAAAGAAAAATGGTGAGGAAAACAAAAAGGTAGAGAGTCCAGGAAGAGTTTACACTGATGAAAAAGAAGAACGTAGGCATTGCCTCATACTGACCCATAAATAAAAGCTACGGTTAAAAGAATAAAATTTCCTTTGTTGCACATTTACATGTAGCCTTTAATGCTTTAAGCTAGTTCCGAAAGAAGAGAGTTATGAAAACTATCACAATGTAGAGATTGCCTGATGGGACCCTGGCCACAGCCAATGTCATGACTCACATTTTCACCCCAGAACAAATGATCTCAATGTTCAAAGTTCTACTTGGTCAGGACTGATTTGGAAGTCACTTAGAACAAGTCATCATATCTTGTTCACAACTTCAGCTTCCTGAAGTATAGGGACAAAGAGTCAAAGAACCTTTCACATAGATTTATGAAGCACACCATTTTGTTAAAATAAGGCTACACTGGTTATAAAGACAGCTGACGTATAGCACCTTGCCTAAGTAGCACACCATAAGAACATTCTTTTAAGTGAATGTTTCTAGATGCCAATCATGGATGAAATTTTGTATCAAGATTATAATGTAAATGAAGCCCTTGAAGGGAACTGGGTACTGTGGAACACAGGGCATTTTTGTTGTTGTTGTTGGTTTTTGTTTTTTTGTTTTGTTTTGTTTTAAATGTAACAAAAGAATGACAAGGACAGAAAAGAACGGTGGCTGGCTTCTTTACAGAAGAACAAGGATATAGGATTGTCATTTTGAATATTAACCAAGAAGACACTTGTGTTTCTGCCCCTAAGGAAATTCCCACAGAGAGAGAGCTAGGGATACAGGGAGAAGTCGGACAGGAAACAGGTGCCTCTGGACCACTGCCCACAGGAAGAGCACACACATTAGTGGCACGAAGGAGGGAAAGAGTGCCATGAGGGGAATGGCGTCAGGGCAGAGTGGACCTTAGCTTACCAGCTGTTTGTAGCTGTTCAATAGAGCAGTTATTACAAGAACCAGCTCCCCAGAAGAAAACCAATCCAGTCAAACATGATGAAATAAATAGACTTTGCTGTCGAAATCCAGGGATTAAAAGTCTCAGTCTTTGTCCCAGCTTTAAGGTTGCCAGATAAAATACTGTTTTGAGAAATTACACATAGGAAATACATTTGAAGTTTAGTTGTTGATAAATATTAACTACAGTTTAAGTGGCATTCTATATTTTTATCCACTAAATCCTGCAGTCATGTTCATTGCAGTGTCAGAAAAAGCAAATTCTGAATATATTCAGATGTTACTTTAACTCTGTTTAAACTGAAGGTCCAAAAGGTACTTTATTTGATATTAAAACAACTGCACTGGACTTTTAAGCAAGCTATGTTAATTACTTGGTGAAAGTGGGGAAACATTCGGTAAAGTGACAGAAACCACTATGAACAGAATCACAAAGATGTGATCTGAACTCAGAAGGAAAATGAGGACATCTAGATAACAATGGACAGACATCATCAGTAATGAGAACAGAGTCTGAGAGGCCCAGAAAATCTGAGTTGATGACCCAGAAAGCAAGATCACATTAAGATGTAGCAGACTCTCTGAAGCCCCAGATCACAGGGGGCAGAGAGCTGACAAAGATTCCTCCAGTGAATGAATGACACCGATGCTGGGAACATTCACTTCATCAACTCTGCCCTCTGATCAACAGCCAAATAAAGGAGAACAATCAATTGACATTTGAAAATTCCACCTAAAAAAGACCTTGTGAAATTAGCACGTGACACAAACTTATACTTGAGATTTTCGTGCCTTGGCCAATGTCAGGCTGTTTCTGTGGTATTCAAATTGCAAATATTTAGGTAAAAGATTATCATTAAACAATCTGACAGTGGGATTGGGGCAAAAGAAGCAATTGACTATATAAGGCAAATAATTCATAGGCTGTATATTTTCAATAATTATATTTAATTAAATAATAAGTGTTAGCATCCATGCTTCAACGTTTTCCCCCACTGCTATGTTCCATTTAAATACATTGATTATTTTTCTGAAGATTAAAAATCCTTTTTTTCTTTTTAATTTCCTCTCTCTCTCTCTCTCTCTCTCTCTCACCCCTTTTTGAGATAGAGTCTCTCTATGTAGGCTGTGCAGTCCTGGAGCTTGCAAAGTACACTAGGCTGTTCTTGAACTCACAGAGATCATCCTATCTCTGCCTACATTATGTTGGAGTCAAAGGTATGTACCACAATGCCCAGTAGTTTTAACTCATTTATTTTAATTTTATGGCAAGCACTCTGACTATAATGGTAAACAAACAAACTGTTTCTTTAAATGATAAAATATCTAACTAAAAATTTGATTTTTTTCTCAAATTGTTTATTTTAAAGCTTGCTGTCTCCTTAAATGATAAATTATTTAACTAAAAATATGATTCTTTTCTCAAATTGTATATTTTAAAGTTCAAAATTTTAAAATGAAAATAATTTCAGCAGAGACTGCATTACCATGTATAAACATGCTGTACACATGCACTAGGCCACTTTCACTAAAACAATGTCCATCAGAAACTTCTACCTTTCTGTTTAAAACTGGCCAACTGCTTTCCTCCCATGGCTCAAGCTTGTTAACTTGACATCTCACTCTTCATAGATGGACTCACCAAGGTTGGGGAGGACTTGGAGGTATATTGCAATGGTTCGGATGCACCATGGGTTTATTACTCTAAAGGTGGTGTAAATCTGGGAAAATGGAGCCTAAAAATGAGGCAGACAAAGACTCATGACAACTTTATTCAGAGCATGAGACAGTTTATACTCTGACGGTTAAAAAAGATCACATGAGTAAGGCTCTCATGAGTTCAAGCTGTATAATTGTAAGGACAAGCCACATGTGGCAAAACATGGTTTCCTTTAGAAGCATATAAATAAATAACAACAGCTAATTCTAATGAATAATATACAGCAAACACTCCCACTCACTACACCAGGGAGAGGCATGAAAACACATTTCAAGAACAAGTCTGTTTTTGGAGAAAGTGAGGTCACAAGGCGCTTGTTTCTTGGAGCTCTCCCACAAACACTCAGAGTTACCCATGCACAGCTCCATTCTTGCACCATGTTCCAACGAGAATGTACTTAGGCTTCTAGCAAAATGAGAATACTGAAAAATAAGAACAAAGTTGTTTGCCCACAATTTGATAGCTCAAATAGAACAACAATATATGCAGGGAGTCAAAGTGTAAAATGAGTTTGCTGTGTTTTCTGAACCTTGCTTTATATAGAACTCCTAACAAATCCATTGAGCCCTATCCTATTCAATTGGAACAAATTTATTTTTTTTTCTAATTGCCCAGTAGAGAACAAAATACTCCTTCAACCTGGTGCAGGAGATTGTGTAGGATTCAGACATAAAATCTAGATGAATGTTAGCCCTCCTTGTGTAGAGGATGGGCCTTACTGGGCCACAATTGGAAGCTAGGTTTGGGAGAATAACTACTGATCTAGCTATGAAAACCAGTAACATGCAGGACAATTTAAAGTTTTCTTGGAGCTACAATGAAAAGTGAAAAAGAACAGGAAAACATATTTTCATTTTCATTTGGAACATAAAAGCATCATTTAAAAGCACAGGAAGAAATACATGAGAGAGTATGAAGGGGAAAATGAAATTTTAGTATTAAAAATAAAAAATATTTAGTAAAAATGTAACTAATGCACTAACATAAAAAACAAAATACAAAGTCTCTCCACCTAGTTTAGAATGAGCTGGAATTTGCTGTGCATCCCAAGCTGATTTTGAATTTCCATTTTATTGCCTCAGTCTCCTTATGCCATCACACCCAACAGATTAATTTAATAGCATTTTATATAACCAAAGGTACCTGAAATATCACCTCTAAACTAGGCAGTGGTGACACATGTCTTTAATCTTAGCACTTGGAGACAGAGATGAGTTCAAGACCAGCCTGATCTACAAAGCCAGTGCAGGGACGGCCAAGGCTACACAGAGAAATCCTATCTTGAAAAACAAACAAACAAAACAAAAAAAGTGGTAAGACATGTTTTCACACTTGCACTTTGTTCTGATGTGCCAGATTGTTAAGTGCTTCATAGAACTGCAGCTACTGGCTGCTGTTCTGTCTTCTCTGAAAAGAACTTTATTATTATTATTATTATTATTATTATTATTATTATTATTAACAAAGAAGTCACACTTTCTATCCCTGCATATACTTATTTAAGGTCCCTTCCCCCTCCCACCACATCTGGTCATTCTTTCTTCTCCACAAATCCCCATCCCATCCCTGGGCAGGCAGCAGATAGTCCCATGGTCCCACTGTCCCAATAATGCTTAGATCAGTCTCCACTCCTGGCAGATCCAGTTTTCTCCCCCCTCCCTCAAGACTGAGTCAGGTGTTCCTCTAGGGGGAATGGGATCCAAGGAGTTAGTCCAAGGTGTTTCTGATCCCAAGCTGTTCAGTGGTTGTGGTTTGCAGCTTGGGCATGCTTTGCTTTTTTTCTTGTTTGTTTGTTTGTTTAGAGTCCACTAATGAGTGAGTACATCCCTGCTTATCTTTCTGAGTTTGTGATACCTCACTCAGGAGGATATTCTCCAAATCCATCCTTTTGCCTGCAAATTTTAGGTTATCATTTTTTCTTAATGCTGAGTAGTACTCTACTGTGTAGATGTACCACATTTTGTTAATCCATTCTTCAGTTGAGGGACATCTAGGTTGATTCCAGGTTCTTGCTATTACAAATAATGCTGCTATGAACATAGCTGAGCTAATGCCTTTTGAAAAGAACTTTTTAAAGACAAGTTTGAGATGAATTTGTTTAAAATTAGTTCTCAAATACAGGTGTAGGATAAGACTAGAATAATCCTAAATCCAACCACCCTAATGGACTATATGAGGAAGTGTAGCTGGAGACCTAGATGATAGAAAGTCTTCATTGGGAAAGAAACACATTTGCTTTTTTGTTTTTGTTTTTGCTTTTTTTCTTTTTATTTCTATAGAAAATTAGAAGCTGTGGATTTATTCCCAGTTAATAAAAAGCTGATTGGCCAAAGCCTCCCCCCCCCCCCCCCCCCCCCCCCCCCCCCCCCCCGCAAAAAAAGAAACATCTGTTTCCTCTCAATCCCCTTCCTTTAGCCACATTTTATAACAGCTGAAACCTAAGAGTCAAAGCTCTGGTGAGAGGAATTTTCCTGTCTGCATGAACAGAATCCCCTAGAATTCCTTCTGTGTGTGTGAAGTTAGAGATTTACATAATTTGAGCATCTTAATAATAGTATAGATGCTATAGTTGGCATTGCTATTTTTGGTAGTGGATTTAAAATACATGTAATTTTTAAACAATGAAGTACCGTGGAGTAGAAATGCATGGATTAAAGGGGGAAAGTTCTGGCATTAATAATTAAAGAGAACAGATTTCTCTTTCAAAAATCTAACTAATGTCATCTTGAAAAAAAAAATCTCTTTGGAACCTCTGTTGTATTCTACTCTCAAAATAACAGTGTAGCTGCTGGCTAGAGTTTCACTGACCACCAAATTATCAAGCACACAGGACATTTTTCCATGTTTATATCACATGAAACCGATAGCTGTAAAGTTAATCATTTCCTTTATGGGATCCTGAGCACATCTGGCTTGGTTTCTTCTCTTCTCTGTAGCTCAACTCTTTTGCTAAGGCTCATTTTCTATAAAATTCTCGTGAGTTCCTGTCTCTTTTTCTTTTGAACCAAAAGTCTTTGTTACATACACAATCACTTACTTTTAAGTCATTCAGTAATGATTCTCAAATCATTTCTCCAGGCTTCTGACCTACGTTTTCAATTGTCTACTAATCTTCTGCACACAGTTGCTTCACAGGCCCATCACAGTGAGGATCCTAAAAGTCAAACCTGTCATCTCCCTGCAGCATCCTTTCCTTTCATTTTCATGCCCCGCTGTGGCATGCACCTCTCTTCACATGTACTTCCTTCTCCCCACGGTTAGGCTTTGAGCAGCCAGAGCTATGCATCTGTCACACATCTAAGTTAGAATACTCTCATACACCCACCCCAGCCAGACCTCAGACTATCCAATCATCATTCACCCCAAGGCTCTCATCTCCTCCAGCAACTTGGCAGGCCTCTACTTTCAGGAGAATTCAACTCCTCCCAGATTCACAGACACAGAATCATTATAACATGCGGTCTTCAGGGATTGGTTACTCTGTTTTAACATATCCCTTTTTAAAATCCATTCATGTGGAATAGTTATTTCATTTAACGTAACATCTTTAAAAAAAAAAACCCTCCACGTTATGCATGAGTTTTCCATTCTTTTTATTGTTCAATTATATTACACTGTACGGCTTTAGCACATTCTGTTTATACTATGAATATTTTGGATATTTCTCTGTTTTTTGTTGTTATGAACAATGTTGCTATAAATACCTACACAAAAGTATTTGCTTTTAGTTTTTACAGGTACAGGTATGTGAACGGCACTGCTATGATATCCAAAGCAACTGCAGTATTTCTTACATCCTGAATAGCAGTATATAAGAGGCACGTGAGTAAGAAAAAGTAGTACATCATGTTGCTTTTCATCTGCACTTTTCTTAAGCATCTTTTCATAGGTTAGGTGAATATTTAAGTTTTTAATTTAGAGAAATATTTATTCTCATATTTTCAGTTGGGTTGACTTTTTATTGATTTATTACAGTTCTTAATATATTCTGGATTCTAGATCTGCACTAATCTTTGTAATTGTTTTTCATTTTCTTTATAATATCTACTGATTCAAAATTATAAAGTTTTATTTAATAAAGTCCAATATTTTTCTTTTGTTGTTTATGTCTCTGGTTTCATATATAGAGTCGTCAAATACAAGGTCATAAAAATTTACCTTCAACATATTATAATTGATATGCCTTTAGACATATATTGTATGTCTCCTGCTTAAAAGATCTGTAGTGACAAGATATAAAAGCTATGTAAATTTGCATGACATTTAAAGAAGGCATGGCACTAAATCTGCAAAAAGATAATAAATATATCTGAAGTAAGATTTCTACATTTTATTTCTAGAAAATTAAGTGACTTAAATAATTACTTTATCTATACCTTCTATTAAATAGTTAATATTGAAAACATTCACTTGTATATCTGACAAGTATTCAGTACAAGTAAAACAATTTTAAAATCAAAAGCAGGGTGCTGGAGAGATGGCTCAGAGGTTAAGAGCACTGATTGTTCTTCCAGAGGTCCTGAGTTCAATTCCCAGCAACCACATGGTGGCTCACAACCATCTATAATGAGATCTGGTACCCTCTTCTGTATACTTTATACATAATAAATAAATAAATCTTTTTTTAAAAAAATCAAAAGCAAACAGACCTCAAAACCAATGCACTTTTAAAAGTACTTGCAAGTTGTTTTTTTTGTTTGTGTGTTTTTTTTCTTTTTAAGATTACATCAGAAGCCAGAGTGATGACTCAGTGGTTAAGAGCAGTTGCTCTAGCAGGAGACACAGCTTCAGTTCCCAGCACCGAGACAGTGGCTCACAACCATCCACAACCATCCACAACCACAGATTCAAGAAACTTTATCATGTGTATGGAAATCAGAAAACAACTTGTGGAAGTAGAGTCCTTTCTGCTTCCCAGGGATAGGATGCAGCTCATCAAGTCTGGCAGCAACTGCTATGACACCTTACAGAAATTTTATATCAGAATGTATAATGTACCTCTATGAAAGTTGTATAGTTAAGAGAACTAATACATTTTCACCTTTATCTTTTCATTGCACCACTCTGATCTTTTCTAGGTATCATTTCACAGTGGTTTATTTGTGTTATATTAAAATTGACTTCTTTACAAATATATTGTCTAATTTTTATTTCAAAAATCCTACTATAACTAATATTCTATACTTCCTATACCCATGTTTGACTTTTTAAAAATTCCTAGTTTTACAGTGTAATGTCTTTGAAAAAAAAATTTATGTGTATGAGGTTTTCCCTGCAGATATATCTGTGTATCACATATGTGCCTGTACACACAGACATCAAAAAAAGATGTCAGATCCCCTTAAACTAAAGTTACAGATAGTTGTAAGCCACCATCTCAGTGCTGGGAATAAACCCAAAACCTGCAGGAAAGCAGCCTACATGCTAAAATGCTGATCCATGTGTTCAGACCTTGGCATAATTGTTTTAGGGCACAAAGGATGAAAACAAACAAACAAAAATCACACAAACAGTTGTAGTTGCCATTTTCTTTGGTCACTAACCCCCAGTCAGGACACAGAGACTTATTATTAATTATGAATGATCAGCCCTAGCGAGACTTCTTTCCAGCTAGCTTTTATTAAAAACTTAAATTAATTAATTTCTATTAATCTATGTGCTGCCTTGAGGCTCATTTACCTTATCTACATACTGTACATCCTGCTTTCCTGCTTCCTCCATGTCTATGTGTCTGGCCACCAGCTTCATGGGCCTCTGCTGGCTGGCTAGCTCCTTCTATCCCTCCTCTGCCTAGCCATTGGCCATTCAGCTTTTTATTAGACCAATCAGGTGTCTTAGGCAGGTAAGGTAAAAAAGCAATATATCTTTACATACTTAAACAATTATTATGCAACACATCTTTACACAGTTAAACAAATAGTCTATTACATAACAAACAATATCAATAAAAAGTCAAACTTCAGCTAGCAGGGAAGGGGTGGGTGGCTCACACCTTTATCTTCAGCACTCGGCAGGCAGAGGCAGGTGGAACTCTTGAGTTTGAGCCAGCCTTGTCTACAAAGCTAGTTCTACCACAGCCACGGCAAGACAAAGAAACCCTGTTTCAAAAAACCAAAACCAAAACTAAAACAAAAAACCTTCAAAGAAGCAAATATGAAGCATTTCAAAATCCTTCTTTCTCATCTCACAACTATTAAATAGATAGCAGAATGGTGTTGCTATTACTTAAGCTGCTTCTAGCTGGATGGTGCGTTCTGCGGCATTTAACAAAGTGCTGGCAAATGAAGGAAGAGAAGATCAGTATGATCAGTTAATTAAGATTTCAAAGGAACTGCTGCTCCCTAGAGGGGTGGCTAATTTCTCATTTATAAGGCCATTTATAACTCTAGCACTGAGAAATGGTCCTAATAAAATTTACAGTTAAGTAGGATTTCAAATGCACACCAGCCATTAACATTTAGACTGCCTGCTGCTAGCAAAATATTAATATTTGATGCCATGGCATTTTCATTTTATAAATCAGTTTCCGAGTCTTATGCAGCAGCTTGCACTATGTTTTAAGTAGACTGAACTTCAGTTGTAAGAGGTAGTTACAGAGACTGAGTAACTGTATTTCATGATCTGACTACCCACTATATTCCATGCCATCACTATAGGAGGATACTGGTTTTAAGATAAAGACAATTGAGTGCAGGGTCTTCAATTGAATCCATAAATATGTTGGTGACAATAAACACTTAACAGATTAGCATGCGCTGCTTTGGAACTTTATATATGTTAATACTTTAAAAGATAATTTCAATGATTTTATAAAGTTGTGTGCTAACATGTAAGTCTATGTGCCACCTGCAAGCAAGGCCCATAAAAGACAGAAAGCTGTTTGATCATCTGGGACAGGATTTTCAGATGGTTTTTAGCTGCCATTTGAGTACTTTTAATCAAACCCAGGTCTTATGCAAGAGAAGCAAATCCTTTTAATAGTTGAGCCTTCTCTTCAGCTCTGTATATAAGTTCTTATCTTGACAATATCCTCTAACAGGTTTTACTCAGGGAGACAGGACTTCTATAAAATGACTAGACTTTTCTACATAACATTTATAGATCCACAAGAAGGTTACATGTCTTCAATATCAATGGTTGGGATCAATTCACATGAGATGGGGATGTATCTAAGAAGTAGAACACTTACCTAGTATACATAAGCCCTGGATTTGGTGTCAATACCTGTAGTCAGACAGGCCCATAGGGTCAAGGAAATTGGCTCAAATCAGTTAGCCAAGGCATTCACATAATGTACTTCTGTATGAGCCAACCTGGAGTCCACCTAAGAGCCTAGCAGTAAGTGCTGTCAGAGGTCTTGATGTGCCCACCAATGAGGTACTTACTATAATGACTAGGTAAGGATTATTTTATACATGTTAGTCAGTTTTTTCAACTCCTAAATGTTGGTCACTTAGACATTTTGTAATTTTAACCCTTTAAAACATCCTTTTTGTAATCTTTCTCACATTATTTTTCAGAGGCAATGAAAAATAGAATTCTGGATGCTAAAGTAAATTTCAGTTCATATAGCACTCATAACCCTTACTTAATAAAAGTTTTAATAAGATTGTTTTTGGATTCAGTTCAACCTTCTGCTGAACTTTCTCTATTAGCAACTTACTACTCTAAACAACTTCCTTTTTGTACGATAGTGCTCATGAAACAGGAGATAAAAAGTCTCAAGTCCAAACAAAAGGCCTGGCCAACCCCCAAGGTATGAACCTACCTGCAGTCCCAAAGTCCCAAAGAAACACACAGAAGCTTATATTAACTACCAACTGTGTGGCTTGTGAGTTAGGCTGTTACCAGCTGCCCCTTCACCTTAGCCATCTCTACTACTCTAGGACCTGCCATGTGCCTCAACAGCAGCTTCTAGTTTCCGCCTGACAGAAAAACAACTGTTTCCTTTCTGCTCACAGACATCAACAGTTCCAAGTCATTTTTCTGCTGTAAATTTTGCTGTTCAAAAAACCCAAAGTTTCAGGTAGTTTCACAAGTGTGCTGAAATTGTCAAGTTTTTACTTGAAAAATAAAGCCTTGTATATATCTGTTTAATCTTTTTAAACATGTTTTAAATTGAAATCAGATTATGTCACTTCCCTTATTCCTTTGTCCCTCCAGTCCCTTCCTGTTACTCTCCCTTCAATCCCTTCCACCCACTGTCAAGATGATAGATATCCTCTTTATCGTAGATTATTCTGGTCTAGAAAGACGGCTCACCTGTAAAGGCCAGGCTCACAACCAAATAAATACTTTTACATGCACATGGAATGGCTTTAACACATCAAGAAACAATGTTCAAGGACTTTAAAGAAAAATACAAGATGTCACATGAAAGCAAGCCAAAACTAGTATCTAACATATGCTTCTGGAGGAACTTTTCATGTGTTCGTTCATTTAATCTTCTCAAAAAATGAAGAAAAGGGGTCATGAAGATAGCTCAGTACAGAGTTTGCTTTGACAGAAGGTGGATCTGATTTCAAATCCACATGATAAAAGCCATGTGTGATGCAGAACACTTACAATTGCTATGCTTGGAAAGCAGAGACAAAAATGCATAGATGGCTCTGCCAGCCACCTTCACCTATTTAGCAACCTGTAAGCCAGTGAGAGACATGGTACTGGGCATGTGGATGACACCCAATAAATACCATGTAAAGTTGTTTGTCTGCCCCACTCCATGCACAGATACACCTACACATCCATGAAATTCCCTACACACATACACACACACACACACACACACACACACACACACACACAAAACCAGGATCTCTTCTGTTTCTCACTTTACAAAGGTCAAATGCCAAGACAGTCTATTTAAGTCTACCTGAAAGTCTGTGCTCCATTATATCACTATCACAAATATACAGAACTCATGGGATCTTAGTTTGATAAATAAGAAAGAGTTTTTGAGAATGATAATTGTAAACTTTCCCAGTATATCAAGCTAGGAAGAGAAAACAAAACTTTGCCCAGAGTACTGCATCAAGGTATCTTTTAAAATTTTGTATACAGTTCCTTTAAAAGTTTATGATAACACAAATAACAAAGACTGTCTTTTTGTAAAGAGAGGTAAAAATTCCTGTTTGTAGCTAAAATGAGAAAAATGATGTTGAAAAAAATGTCTACTTCATTCAATCTCCAGTACTGGAAAAATGTAGTTCTAAAAAATTTGGGTTTAATTGTGTCAAAATTGTATTGACCTTTTTAAATTTGGCACTATTTAAATTAAGACTGCACAAAGACTTCTCTAAAGAGTTCTGGTACAGAGTATGACTTAGAAAGGCTACATGACTTGAAATACTCCATAAACAAGCATTTGTACAGAATGCATATACACCTGGTTTTTAAGCAGAATGTGTTATCCACTAGTCACTGACCTATAAAGCTCCTCGGTTTTTCAGCCTGTCTAACACGAAGTCAAATAAAACTTCGTTTATACCAGAAGCAGACCACAGGTATGCCCACATTTCCCCTGTGCCACCCTCATCAGAGGCAGCGATGTTAAAAACTGGTGTAGAAGGGGTCTCCAGATGAGATGTCTATGCATATGCACCAGAAGGAAGTCCTTATACTTTATAGTTGAAACTTTAATACTGACTGCCTGTCTGTAACTGATCAGTTCATATAATGTCAATACTTTTAGCTTATGGCCAAAATAACTAATAGGATAACAGTTACATTGCATCTAAATATATATTTTCTTCCACCAATGAATTTTGGGAATTTACTTTGTTCTCATAATAATTACATAGGTTCTTTTTTCATATGTAACTGCTCTTGAATGAACAAATAGTCTTTCAACTTCTTTGTTTATGTGACACAGTCATACTTCCTCAGCACTAGGAACATTTGTGCAAAAAGAAAATAAATGTAAAAAAAAATGTTTAGCGGGGATAAGGTCACAGGCTTTCAAGGTTTTTCTAGGAGACTGATTTTTGCTTATGAAAGATATGAAAATACACACCAGACTTTTCCTGTTCTAGACAATTTCTATACACTTACTCAAACTCAACAAATCTGACCTTGTAAGTAGCAACAAAAAAAATTTTATAAAAGAATTTTCACAAAAATTTTAAATAAAAAAATGAGTTACTGTGGTAGAATTCAGCAATGCTGTGAGCACCAAGGCAATGACAGGCTGCAGAATTAATGTTCCGCTGCTTTGGTTTGTGAATATACAGAATGCTTGAAGATTTAGAGGAAGTACAGAGAAGAGTTCATCTTCCTGCCAGTGCAAATGTTTAACTGTTTGCGTTCCAGGGTTGTTCTAAAGGTTACATCCCTCTAGCCACACAGACTCAGTTCCTTTCCGCCTAACACTGTGTATTACTTATCTTCAAGGTCTAACATGCCCTTGTCTTCAGTGACCACATCTCCACAACAGGAGAAATAGTGAACAGAACATGGGGTAAAGTACAGCATAACCAACTCTTTTTGATGACAGTTCTCCCAAGTTACTCCTAATTCATTTTTTTGGCCAAAACTTAGGCACAAGGAAGGTTAAGAAGTATGATATTAACTTTCAGAAACCAAATCTTCCTAGCTGAAAATGTAATCACCATAGAGAAAAGCAAAAAAGCATGAGCCTTAATCATTTCATGATCATAACCTCTAACTATAATAAAATCTTATAATGAGGCCATTGTGAATTTGACCTGATAAAAATCAAAATAGAGAAACTAACAAAGCCCCTGATATACAAAAGTAGGTAACTAAGGTAAACAATTTCTTTACATATATTTTGAATTATTTTATAAGCTGTTAAAAATAATGAAAGATATTTGATATCTATTATTTTGGAACTCCAAATTATCTGCACAATATAAATAGATCTATATTCTCAAACAACTGCTTTCAGCAAGAACTAGCCTCTTCTCAATCCCCTTATAATACACACACAAAGCACACACAAAGAAAACACACACACACTGACAAGTAGACACAATACAACAAACACATGCACCCATATGCACAAACAAATGACCTCACGTTTTATAACATCTACTCTCTTAAGAACCAACCAGGGTCCCAAAAGAATTCTAACCGTCTTTCCTAGGGTCATATTTACTCAGCTCCACCTCTTTCCTACAGGATCCACCACCTCTCAACATGACTACCATTGAAAGATCAAGCATTCAGCACACTCTCAAACTATATTCAAAGAAAAAGACAGACCCAGGTCTTTTGTGCTATGGTATGACATTCAGTCAAACCTAGCCTGTCACTTCTTTCTGAATCAAGCTTGATGATACTTACTTACATATTTTCTGTGTTTTTTGTGTTACTAAACATAAATGAGTAGTTCTCACAAAGAACGTACTGGTCACAAGCTCAACAAACCATCTCCTTTCCATAACCTTCCCAGATAATTAATTACATTCTAATCCTCCCCAACTGTGGCCTTTCCTTCACCTTCATACGCTACAACATAAGCTCTCTGTCTTCTGGAACAGCCATTAAACCAAAGCTATGATACTATTGCTATTCTACGGGAAATGACTGCAGTGTGCAAAGGGATGAATAATATGCCCATTAAAAGTAACCAGCAGAGAGGAGCTTGTAGATTAATAGAAAGGCAGCTAATTCCTAGCATGTGTTCAAAGTGGCCTGTCTTATTTTATGTTCATCACTTTTAACGCCATCTTTAAAATATAAACAGTTCTAAGAGTTTTCTCCAGTTTCACATTGATTCAACCTCCACAATCTAACATTTCTAAACTAACAAAAAACTTTCCAAGGTACCTGAGCTGCTGGAATGCAGTCAGAGTCCTTGAATTACAGAGGACTCCCCAGTCAAGGCTCTAGAGTGTTTCAACCAGGTAGGAAAGCATAAAGAAAGAGCAAATAAAGGCGTGACTACACGTTTCAAAATCAGACACAGATGAGTTTTACTCAGACAAGCTACGCTGTAGGTAGGGACTTCAGGCAAGTTACTCATCTGTTCTGTTTCACTATCCTCATCTGTATATAATGGTGATAAGAGCATTGTCTTAGAAGTTACAGTGAGAATTAAATCAATCCATACCCAGTGCCTGACATGGCAGACTCTCTTGAACAAAACTCGGAGAAACATACCACTAACGTTATACAAGAGCAAAGTGACTGTTGTGACTCATCTTTACTTTATGTAAATTAAGACTCATGAATAGGAAATCACATGAAAACATGTTTCCAGAAAGCAAGAAGAGCTGAGTTCCAACAGAGCTAAATCCCTTACTATTGCATAGGGAGCTGCTCTCAAGCTAAAGGATTCAGCCAGAGAATAAATATTTTGAAAAAGGCACAGATTATTTCAGCTTGTTTTATGTTAGTAATTTTCTCAGTAATGAGTTTTGTGCTAAGATCGGAGGTAAAATATATTCGTGTGTGTCTTGAAACTAATCTGTGGAATTAAGCAAACAGTTTGGTTAGAGGCCAACTGAACAACTTTCTGGTTATTCATCCATTTCTTTCTTTTGTAAAAAGATTTATTTATTATGTATACAGTGTACAAAAGAGGGTTCCAGATGTCACCACAAATGGTTATGAGCCACCATGTGGTTGCTGGGAATTGAACTCAGGACCTCTGGAAGAACAGTCAGAGCTCTTAACCTCTGAGCCATCTCTCCAGCCCCCATTCATTTCTCAATAACCAGAAAAAAAAAGAAAATGCCACTAAGGACACTGACATTAAGGGCAGAAACAAATTAAGTCAAATGATTTGTCCATTTTTCACTGTAAAGACAGCTTTTACACTCATATTTACACAGCCCTGCTACATAATGAACTGAATCGATTTTTGGCACTCTATAGCTAATATACTAATAATGGTATTTACTTGATGTTACTATTCTACATACTAATCAGTTCCATCCTCAGAAGTAAAAATCTTACCCTCATCTTAAAGATGAGAAAACTCAAGTTTGGAGATTGGATATAAACCACAGAAATCTGGTTCCCAAGTTTATGCTTTTAGAATTGATGATCATATTGTTCCATATGGCAGCTAGTTAGTACAAGTATATGTGAAATGTATTCTAAGATCTTTTTCTTTTCAAGATCTTTTTATTGTTTATGTGTGTGAGTGTGTGTTCACACATGCATACATGTTTCTGTATCTAGGTGTGCACACGTTTTAGGAGTGCTCACCTTAGCAGGGTGAAAAGAGAGCTTAGATCCCTTGGAGCTGGAGTTACAGGCATTGTGAACCTCTCAGCAAACGTGCTAGGACCCAAACGCTGCTATTTGTGACTGAGCAGAAGCAGTTCTTGAATACTGAGGCTTTTCTTTTTATTCCCAGTTATGTGTTACTGCTGCAACACACACTAGTCAATAAATGCAACGTATTATAAAGATAGAAAGCACATGATTGTCTCAATTGAAGCAGAAAAGACATTTGACAAAGTTCACAGATTCATTTTAGAAGAACTGAAGTAACTGGGAATAGATATAATTAGGGCCAACATGATAAAGGATGCACACAGCCTACCAATAAGCAACATTTGTGCCAACTTTTCTTATTTAAAAGGTTTTATATTTTTATTTTACATATCAACCAGTTTCCCTTCCTTTACATCCTCCTACTCACCCCCCAGGTGCCCTCACCCTAACCTCATCCACTCCTCAGTAAAGATAAGGTCTTCCCCAGGAAACCAGCAAAGTCTGGTATACCAAGTTGAGGCAGGTTCAGTGCCTCCCTTCCCATACTGAGCCATTTCTACAGCCCCTTGATAACTTTTTTAAAAATTAGTTTAGACTTAGCACCATAGATAATGTGCAAATGTTATCAATCACTAAATAAAGTCAGATGAATATCACCCAAGGACTTGGTTTACTCATGTTTTAAGTAAAGATGAGATTCACATAATACAAACTCTAGTGTTGTGGCATGAGACTAACTGCATCATTTGAAGCTGTTGTGCATGAGATACTCAGAGTCAGGCACTTGGCTGAACTACTGGGGTTCAGCTGAAGAGAAGAAGGAGTCCCTAGAGAAGCAAGGGGGAAGGGAGGTCAAGAGCACAGTGGATAGAGCTAATGGGAGCTCACAAGCTCTGGACTGACAGCTGGGGAGCTTGCAAGAGACCAAACCAGGCCCTGTGAATGAGGGTATCAGCTGTGTGGCCCCATCTGTTGTGGTCCCTCTGGCAATGGGACCAGGATACCCAGGGTACATGAACTGGGTTCATAGAGCCCACTTCCTATAGTGAGATGCCTTACTCCACCTTGATACAGGGAGGAGGAGCTTGGTCCTGCCTCAGCTTGGTATGTTAGCCTGTACTGACTACTCAAGGGAGGCCATACCCCCTTTGAGGAGTTGATGAGGGTAAAGTAGGTGCATGGGGGGGGGCAGGAGAAAGGGAGGGAGGGGAATAGTGGATGGTGTGTAAAGGGAAAGAAAAAAACTTCTTAAATAAAAAATGTTGTGCATAATTTTTGGGGTCTAAAGCACTAGTTCTCAAGAGGCAGCAAGGCACATTTAATTTTGAAAGACATTTTAACTGTGTGTGTGTGTGTGTGTGTGTGTGTGACACAGAGAAAGAGGTAGCACAAAATGCCATACATCGTATGTGTGCATAATTCAAAGGACAGCTTGTGAGAGTTGGTTCTCTTCTCCACCCATGTGGGTCCTGGGAATGGACCTCTGCTCAGCAGGCTTGACAACAGATGCCTTTGTCTACTCACCATCTCGCCAGTCCTAGAAACATTTTTATTGTCTTGACAAAGGGATGTTTACAGCATCAAGTATATACAATCCAAGTATGCTCTTATACTACATATACGGAAGAACCCTCCACAAAAAACACAATAGACATAAAATAGCAAGTGTGCCAACACTGAAAAACATCTTGATTTTTAAAAGTGACCAGTTATTTAGTGGATCCTTTTAACCTTTTGGGGGAGGCACTTGAGACTCTATATCACAGGATGACCCAAAGTCACAATTATCACCCTGTCTGAGTCTCCTACAAGCCCCCTTAAGAGAACTTTTTCTTGTAATCTTGAAGTAGAATAATCCTATATTCTCTGCTTACTCATTTACTGTCTATAAGGAGTAGGAAGTAACAAGGTTATTTCATTTCCCACAGAAAACAAAAGAATGTGCAGAGGTGTGCATGAGTTCAGCTAAAACAAAAAATATGGTCTTAATGCTTTAAAGTCAAGTTAACTTCATAGGATTTTACCTAATGCTTATACTTTATTTAAGATTTTGCTTTCACTACTTTCTAATTAGATCTGAGGCCAGCTTCACAAGAGGAAACTCATGCCTGATCTATAAACCTAGTCAAAAGACTTTGGCTGACAAGGTTATAGAGCCTAACAGGGACTCTCAAATTATTTCACAAAATGTTCACAATGCCAAACTGCACTTTAAAGATTCATGTTTATTCCCACCCACCTATTATTCCTCACTCAGTCTTCCTCAGAAAATTTCACTGTAGCTGCCAGTAGTTAATGCAGAAGCCCATATTGGTCAAAATGATGAGAATAACTGATAGAATGATCAGCCCTAATAGGATATTTATATTATCTCCTTCAAGACTTAGGGAACACATCACAGAAGAGGCAGCAGAAAGAATGTAAGAGCCAGAGGATGGGTAATAAACAAACAAACAACAAACCAACATGTCTTCTGGACATGACATAGCCATTCCACTAGCGAACTGACAGCAGCTTTGGTTGTCCCCACAAGACTGGCCCTTAAGCACTTGAGCATGGACAGGGGAGGGACTCAGGAAGCTCCACTTCTCCCTGAAGGTCTGCTGGCAGTGCATGTTTGCCGACTGGGCGTCACTTTCCTCAGTGAAAGAGCACCTGAAAAGTGGCCCATGCTCCTATCAACTTAGGAACGTTTCACCATTGGGAGTGAAAAGTATCACTGGCTGCTTAGCAAATTGTAGGATGACATCAAAATTCTAGAGCATAACACAATATTCAGTGGTCAGCACCTCCAGAGGATGGTTTAGTGGGTGAAATAGCTTGCTACACAATCATAAACACCTGAGCTTTAATCCCCAGTACTCATGAAAACCCTAAACAAATCATGTGCACAGCTGTAATGCCAGCTCTGTGGGAGGATGGATATAGAAAGATTGATTGCTGGAGCTTTCTGGTTGCAAGCATAGCCTAAATGCAGTAAGAAATTGTCTCAGAGGAACAGCTATAGAGCTATAACAACAGGACATCAGATATCAGGTGCCTTATTGTTGCCTCCTCATGTACACAGAGATAATAATATACCACTCATAATACACAGACACACAGGCACACAGACATAGACACACACACACAGAACCTCTAAATATAACTTGGAGGGTTTTTCTTAAGAGTAAAGCCCTGATATCCTCATATTTCAAACTTTATTAACAAATCTTTTGTTTGTAAAGATGAACTAAATTAACAAAGGGATCAAGAGAACAACAGATGTCACAAAAAAATTGCTGTTTATCTAGGTTAACACTTGGCAAGTTCTTAAAATGAGGCAAGGTTAAATTGGGTAAGGCAGATAATGTATTAAGATAGATAATACATACATACACATGTGAGTGTAAATGCAGTAGAAATGTTAACTCACTTTGGCAGTGAAATTATAAAACAGCATGAGTTCCTTCAGGCTGAGATAACACATCATGGACTTTATACAAAGTACCAAGGTGACTGGCAAGCAGCTCCAGGGCAGACCTTTTATGTGAAAAAGGAGGTCAACACAACTCAACTGTGGAAAGATTAATGCAGTTTTTGATTTAGACATATTGGTGCCTCAAAGAGTAATTGGGATGAAGTGCTTCTGCCTTTATCAGAGGAACTTAAAAAAAAAATCTGAGCTCAGCTTTTGGGAGAAAAAGGATGTTTAGAAAAGGCACTAAAAGGCTTCACTGTCCTCCTGGACTTGGGGCATCTGATAGGAAAGGACTGAGGTAGGAGCACGAGAGGGCCGGCCTCCTGACCACTGGGACCCTAAGTCTGCAGTAAGCACCACCTTCCTCGTTTTGGAAACAATGGCCTCTCCTATTCAGCAATCACTGCTTTTCAGTGTATGTCCCAAAGGATGTGACACTCTAGCCCCTAGAAATGGCTCCTTACTATTTTATGGATTCAGTCAGGAAGCATATCCTCCATAGGCTTTGAATTTCTGGCAACATCTTCAGATAAGACTAGCTTGTCATGAAGCTTTATAAAATACCAGGACTCCCTCCTGGACTGGCTGTCCTCACATCTGACTATGAGGTTAGCTGGGTGGGCTACAGGGACTTAGGTATAGTTTGGTGGACAGAAACTCCTGAATAGGATGCTAGCAGTTCTTCCATAAAACCATGACAGGGACCCAGGTCTCCAAAGCGGAAGTGAAAGAAGAACAAGAAGTGGGGTCGGAGGAGGAAGGAGAAATGGCAGCAATGGTTTAGCATTTAATATCACATGGCTAGCTGAGGATAGAACATGATTAAGCAAAGACAAACACGCCTATGAACCTGACAGAGGGACATGGCTAGCTGAGGATAGAACATGATTAAGCAAAGACAAACACGCCTATGAACCTGACAGAGGGACATGGCTAGCTGAGGACAGAACATGATTAAGCAAAGACAAACACGCCTATGGAACCTGACAGAGGAATACTTGTTCCTAGTAGATGGGCACTATGAATGCAACACAATCTTAATCATGTAACTGCAGAAGAGTCATAATCAAATAACCTCCAAATTCTAACTAGTCTTTTTAAAAAGTCAAGTAGTATGCATGCTGGATATAGTTAATGTGATAGTATTAGTTTGCTTTTACAATGACCCAGAGAACCCAATCAGGCCATATCATGTCATGTCCAGGCAAATTCCTATTTATTCTGTTAGAAATCTGATATACGGAAAAATAAATAATCCCAAGAATGCTAGCCTTCAAAACTCTAGTATAAACTATGCCCCAAAAAAGGCTATTACAATTTATTATTACCTTGAGTAATTAATACCAAAAGTAAACATGACATGCTAGCAACAAAATAAAAGAGGATTTTCATTTTCTTCTCTGAAAAAAATAGGAACTTTAGTAAAACCTGTGACACTTCTTACACTACAGCCCTGTAGATATTTCATTTTCACAGAAAACTATCTCTTTAATTTACAGAGTAAAATGTTAACTATAAGACTCTAGGAATGTACTTTGCTTAAAACTAAATTATTATGAACAAATACAAGATTTGTTTGTAAAGAAGAGAGCATGACACAAAATTATAGTGTAATAAGAGGAATATCTCCTCTATAGAAACACATCATGCCATATTTCATTATGAAGTAGAAGTCTTGTGCTAGAAAAGTCCAGCAGAGCACGATTTCAGGGGGCCTGCTACAAATGCTAGAGAACCCAGGCAGAGCTGACCACTAGAACTGACTCTAGCCTTAGAGTCACCTGGTCATAAAGACAGAATTTTTAATCAAATCTGAACACACAAGAGATGCTTTAGAGATATCTCTGTTAAAAGACACATGAACTTTAGATTAAGTATGTGCAATACTTAAAAAATGAGAAAAAAATAAGAAAATGAGAAAAAAACAGCATGGTATTTCTTTAAAAAGGAAGAGAAAGAAAAGGAAAAGAAAAACAAAAATGGAGAGGAGGACTGAGACCATTGAAACTGTGGTCAAGATGTAAAATAAACAAATAAATTAATCATAGTGTTAACAAAAAAAAGATTCCATGCAATAATTATATTTAAATTAAATGTACAATTTTAAATTATAACTAAACTGAGGGGCAAAAGCTGAAGAAAGGATTATAAACTAAAATAGAGCCTGACTTCCAGTTGCTTTTAAACCTCAGGGTTTCAGACTAGAATGACTCTCAACCGCTTAAAGGTAAAGCTAATCCACCTAGACTATTTATAGGGAAAACCTAAGCTTCTAGAATTATTGTAAGTTTAAGAGATTCAGGAACAAGTCGGCCTGGCTTTTCAAGTTTTAGTTCTTCAACTTGCTGTACTCCTTGAGATTTCAAGAGCTATTACCAACGGCTATCTATCCCTTGACCTCTGCACACCTCTGCACTGGAGCCTGGGCTGGAAATCAGCTTCTTATAAGATGGCCTTTATTAATAGGAATTGTTTGTACACTTATGCAGGACCACATCTCAATATTTAAAATCCAGCTGCCTCCTTCAATGTTTTTGTATTCTATCTTCCAAGTGTCCACAGAAACCACTCTTCTTATCCTTGATAAGCTGCTAAAATTGTGGGATTTTATTTTCTATAACTTTCATTATACGAACAATCAAAATAATAGTCCATTTTGCAAAGATAAGCCTGCTTCTTCTATTTCATTTTGATAATTACATAGTCCACTGAAGTTGTCTCTCCCCCTAAAGAGAGAAGGATACAGAATTTTAAAACTGTCAGCATAAGCTCTCCACAGAGCAGTCTTCAGCTTTTCTAGTGCCCAGTTGATGGTAACAACAAACTGGAGACTAATAATCCTGTCTTCAGGATTGCACTTGCACAGTCACACTCAAGGGCAGAGCTTCAGACCTACAGAAGATGACAGCACATATTTATGTCTACCTGTACTAGTTCAGGTACCAGACATCGGATTATAAAGACTTCATGAAGTAAGCATAGGAGAATAAAATTTGGAGTTCTGAGATTTTCTTTTCAATTTAAGTAATAACCATAGTTTTGAACTATTTAAAAAAATGCTTCAGGGCACCTTTACCTACAATTGGAATTTACTGGTTAGAGGTTCAGGCATAGCTTCAGTGTGACTAGAATATACAAAGCTGAAATAATACCAAGTGAACACCAAATGTAAAAATCTGCAAAGTAGCAAAAAAACAGGATCTGAAATTCCTGCACAGTAACACTTTCCAACCAAATTAATCAGTTAAGTAAAATATGCAAGACCTAGTCACAGACTGGGATACTGGAAAATAACTAGCATACATAAACCTTCTGCAAATTAACATGGAAACAAAATGTAGATCTCAGAAACACATTAGTAATGAGTATTTTATTGTTCTAGAAAACACAGAATAATTTTATTTGCAAACTTCCATGAGGGAAATCACATTATTATTGTAATTATCTCCAGACTAAGCAGTAATTTGAGAAAACATTATATAAACAAATACAAAATTTCTTCATTTTCTATATTCTGGGTGAGGACTTCTGAAGTAAGGGCAACAGAATACTTTCTGTTAAAGTACTATCTAATTGTATTTTAAGAAAATAAACTAAGAATATGTCATAAAGAATTTAGAAAACAATCAAATTATTTCATTTCATGCTGTAGATCATTCTTTGACTTAAAGACTTTCAATCTCAAAGTTTTCCATGAAGAGCCCACTATAAACCTATGGGATATTTACCTAAAAACAGATCTACTGAAGTTGCTTGAAACCTCCCACCCAGAGGAGCACACCAAGCCAGCAAGTCCAGTGACAAATTTAACAGGCATGTAGCTCCCTATTAAGTTGGGGACTGAGAGGCCTGGCTCATAAAAGGAACTCGAACAAAATGTGTAAGAAATCACAACATCAAATGCAGTGTCAAGTCTCAGCTTCTGACAAGATGCCATAGACAGCCTAGCTGTAGTCTGAATCACTCATGACTAAGAAACAGCCAAATTAACTGCATTTCTTTCCAACTATAGCAGCAATAAACTGGCATAGGAGGTCACCTTACATATTAATACTAATATACATAAAACTCCATGAAGAAATTCCTTATCCCTGAAATAATTTAGGTTTAGGTTCAACTGACATTCTCACAAAGTTAGCCAAGATATTTGCTATAGAAAATACTTGCTTTTTTTCACTTCGTTGACTTCCCCAAGAATAATAAATGTTTGAATTTACTAAGTGCCTGCTTGCTGACAGGAGAAAGAGATAGCTACTATTGTCTCTCACATTCCAGATACAAAGAAATATATCTTCTAACAAGATCCATAATGAGGGTTTGAATCTGTTTTTTAAATCACTACAGCAAAACTCAATTTTAAAATAGGAACTTAAGGAAACCCTTTGAGGGTTAAGTTTTTCTTATCAACTTGAGTGAATTAGAAGCAAGAATGCCTTAGGCCTGGTTGAGGCTCTTTGGTGAGGTCCTTTGGGTGTGCCTATGTAGATCTTTCCAAAGAAGATAAACTGAAGAAGAAAAATACACCATGGGTACTTCCTTGCTCCAGAGGCAGGGAGGAAGCCCACCTGTACAGATGAAATAAGTCCTCTTGCTTTTTGCATCAACTGGGACTGGAGTCTGGGTTCTTGGGGCCCCCCTTCCCGAGGATAGTACCCTGAGTTTGGGGTCTATCATATGGGGGCTTGCCCGTGATTTTGGGGTGCCCATAAACTCCCACTCTGGGACTGGTTGGAGGAGCTATGGACTTCCTGGAAGCCTGTGAACCAGTTCTACCAATGTGGGTTGTCTTGGCTACTGGATCAGACAGCTTCATGCTCCTGACAGAAGCCCTTGGAGCTCAGGTTTGCCACCTTTTTGAATAATCCTCTCCTTCTTCCCTGCTTCGTGCATTCTTCTCACTCTGAGATTCTGTTTAAAGGATGGCTGGAAAAGTAAATTGTGCCAAAGCTTGAATGGGAATTCCTCTGTGTTCCTGTGTCTTCATTTGTCTCACCCCAGTTTCAGGTGTTGTATCATTTTATTCAGAAGACTCAGAGTTTGTCACCATACCAGGCAGGAAGATCTCCAGACTTCGTTAGCCACGTGGCATTCAAAAATGTCCACAAACCAAAATTGTGGCCTTCAAGTGGTGCAGCCTGTTTTAAAAGTGGTTTTAGGTATCTAACATTGCTTTGTGCAGTGTTCCCAAGATATGCAGGCTTATGTGTTGTGGGCACTTGTGTGGCAAATCACCCCTGAATTTGAGGGGGCCATTGGAAAAGCCTCTTAATTTACTCCCTGGTAGCATGTTAAAGTTTTGTCCTGTGGTGATTCTGTGATTATATCAAAATTTTCTGTGGTTCCTCTTCCATGTAATGGCATGTTTTGTATCATTTTATTCAGCAGAAGCAGTCCTTTCAAACCATACCAAGTACACAGGGCTCAAGGCTTTCTGAGCCACATGGTATTCAAAAATGTCCTCAAACTGAATTTTGGATCTTAAAGTGGTGCTGCCTCCTGTGTGAATTAAAAATGGTTTTGGGTGTGTGATATTACTTTGTGCAATGTTCTCAAAATGTACACATTTGTACATTTTAGGCTCTTGTCACTGCTAGGTGGTGCCCGATAACCACCAAGGAGCAAACAAAGATGGCAGCGGCCTGCTCCCGAGTCTCACACACTCACTCCCACTCTCTCTCCCAGCGGAGCATCCCCCCCATGTTAAGGCACCCACTCGGGACAGACACATGCACCACACAGGTGTGCGCACATGCAAGCATGCAGGGTTTTCACTACCTCTCCCGAGTGGCACAAACAGTGAAAGCAGACTGGACCTGGGTTATGAAAACGAAAGTATGACAGGAGGCTACAAAAACCGGGAAATCTCTCTGTATATAATCAGCATGTCTAAAACTATTTTTGAATCTATAATTTGATCTTAGTTAAAAACAGATGAGGAAAAAGGCATGTGTCATTTCCTCAGGTATATCATGAACCTCAGTTCCACAAACTCCCATTTTGTAGACCAAATACTGGTGTTCTTATCTCTGAGACAAGCTACTGTAGCACCATCATCATAGAGATATTTTGTTTTAAAGATTTATTTATTATTTATTATTGGATCAGTGGGACCATAGGACTGTCTGCTCCCTGCCCAGCGAAGGGATGGGA
>PVIH01011055.1:58142-71478 GCA_004025045.1 Sigmodon hispidus
GGAGGGGGAAGGGACCTTGAATGAGGATATACAGGGATGGGAAAAAAAAATTTCAGAGGGAAAGCTGAACACATAGTAAATATATGTGTAGCAATCTTATTTGCATTACCACCCTTGATATGCCATGCTTATGATTCTTATCCTGTTCATAGTTATTGTTAACTTTTCCTCATTTTAAATTCATGTTACTTTTTTTTTTGCTAAATACAAAATAAAGAAGAAGAAGAAGAAGAAAAAAAAAAGAAAAATACACCACGAAGCCGCCAGCATCATCTCATGGACTGGGGATACAGAATGATGAGAAAGAAGAAAGCCAGCTGAGACCAAGCATTTGCTCAGACTCCTAATCTACCTGATGTAAGCTACCAGTCTCTCATTAAATCACAATTTTGTCTTCCTTCATGATGAAATGTACCTGTGAGACCCTCCCCTCAAAAAAGGTCACTCCTCCCTTAGGTTACTTTCTGAAAGCAATCCTCAAAACACTTGAAGAAGAAGGAGGAGGAGGAGAAGAAGAACAACAACATCAACAACATCATCATCAACAACAACAAGAACAAGAAGAACAAGAACAAGAAGAAGTGGTGAAAGCACAGTTTGGAATTTGAAACTAGCAACAAAACTAAAGAGTAAAGTGGGCTAGGGAGATGGTTCAGTGGGTAAAGTGCTTATTTGGGCAAAGATGAGGACCTGAGTTTGGATACCCAGCACGCCCAGCACACCCACCCAGCACGCCCAGCACACCCAGCACACCCAGCACACCCAACACACCCACCCAGCACACCCAGCACACCCACCCAGCACACCCAGCACACCCAGGACACCTCACACACCCAGCACACCCAGCACACCCAGCACACCCAGCACACCCAACACACCCACCCAGCACACCCACCCAGCACACCCAGCACATCCAGGACACCTCACACACCCAGCACAGCCAGCACACCCAGCACACCTCACACACCCAGCACACCCAGCACACATACCCAGCATACCTAGCATACCCAACACACATACCCAGCACACCTAGCACACCCAGCATACCCAGCACACACACCCAGTACACCCAGCACACTCAGCACCTCTGAGAAAAGGCTGCCTAAACTTGAGAGAAGAGTTTCAGAGGGACCTGAGCTGAGTCTGCTCTGAAAGCCTCTTTCCTGAGGAACAGCTTCCACAGTACCAGAAGGCATCAAGCAAGTTTCCAAAGGAGGGAACCAACCAATACTCCTACTCAGCTACATTGCCTGGGAACAACAAAGACCAGCAGGACATGATTATCCTCAAGGCTTTGTAGAGGCATGAATACCTAGGTGGTACTAACAGTTCTCTAGTTGGACTTAAGGCCTGCTCAACAAGAATGAATACTTATCTGGTACTAGAAATCGAGCCAACTACTCAGCACTAGTGAAGTCATGGATCTTAGAGGAAAACCTGTAACTACTACTTTACTATACTAGCATAATCTCTAACAATTCAGCTATTCTCAACCTGTACGTCATGGCCCCTTGGGAGTCAAATGACATTTTACAGGGGTTGCATATGAGATACTGACATTACAATTCATAACAATATCAAAATCACAGTTATGAAGTAGTAATAAAATAGTTTTATGGTTGAGGGTCACCATATCAGGAGCTGTGTTGCAGCATTAGGAAGGTTGAGAAAGACTGATTTAAACATGTCATATTCACAGAAAAGTATAGTCTTTACTCCTCATCAAGGAACACCTCTTTGAAACAGAGACCACTGCGTCATTTTATATGCACTATGCTACTTAGTTATAAAAATATCTTTAAATCCAATGGAGTCTAGAAAGCAATTAAGTAACTCTACAAAATTCTGTATGCAGAATTATAAATGGCTATAATTAAAACTCCAGGCTAAGAGCTATAAACCCTGTGACTTGATTGGTGTATGGTTTGCTGATACAATAATGGCACAAATGTAGTAGGAACTAACCAACCATTATCTGATTAGATGTAATAATATCCCCTCCACTATATGGAACCTCTGCCTGACTCTGCTCTTGTGTCCAAGAACCTGAGACTAGATAGGCTACGGACCTTCTGAAAAACTAAATACTATTGTTTTGCCAAAAGGACATAGCAATAGAATGACTCCTAATGACATTTTGCTATATCCATATATCAGTACCTCACTCAGTCACCATCACAGAAGCGTAAATAGATGTCTTTAACAGATCTGTCCCCTTAATGTGCAGGGAGCTATTCACAGGAGGAAGCAGAAAGATTCTAAGAGCCGGAGGGGATGGATGACAACAAGAAAAGAAACAATGATGTCCTAACACAAAAGAAATGAAGCACATATGAACTCAAAGAGACTGGTACCATACACAGAGCCTTCATAGGTTCAACACAGATGGAGTCCCAGCACTGGCAGTGGGAAGCAGACACAAGTTCCCATGACTAACCAAGAAACTATTTCCAAATGATTTCCACTTGCAAAGGAAACATTAGTTTTCTCCCATAGCATCTCATTGGGTATATTAACAACAGTTAAGAATAGCCTCCACGCCCAACAGTAGATGGTCAACACAAAATGAACTCAATAATATGTTTGGACATTTTTGTCTTACTGATATTTTTCTTGTATATTATGGTTTCCAATTTTGTCTTTTCATGGATTGTGTGTATGTGTGTGACTCTCCCCCCGCCCCTCGTGTATGTGTTTCTTGTGCATTTTAATTTTTTCTTCTTCTTAGTTTTTGTTGTTGTTTTTGTTTTTGAGAGAGAGAGAGTATGAGAAAGAGAGACAGACAGACAGACAGAGACAGACAGACAGACAGAGAGAGAGAAACCATGAAGGTAAGTGAGTTGAGTGGTGGCCAGATTCTAGGAAGAGTTGGGGGAGAAGAAACCGTGGTCAGAATATATTGTATGAACAAATTTGTTTTAAATAAAAGCAAAAAAATGATTTAAAAACTCAGGTTTACCTAAGTCTGAATTATTAATCACTATATTTAACTTCTGATTAAGCCCACTACACAGAATTTTTCCAGAGAAAGGTTAATATAATAAGAAATAATATATAATTATTCTTTCTCATTTCGAACATGGTATTCTTATAAACTATCCTGTAAGTAGGAATTCTATTATTCTGACTTATACATGTGGAAATAAAATATCGATAAGTTAAATGACTATCCATGGTCACAAAAAAGGATCAAGATTCAACCTAGTAATCTATCTCCACAGCCCAGACTCTCAATGACCACACCAATGTAACCTGCTTTGATGTAACAATTTTTGGTCTCTTAAAATTTACTAATGATATGAACCTTGACCTAGTCCAACATTAGAAAATGAGTTTACAAACTTTAAGCATTATAAACATACAGATGTATTAGTATATATGTGTACCATAGTATACTTTCTGGCTATTTGGTATTTAAACAAAAATTACCTTTAAACTGTACCCAAATTTTTCATGTCTCAGAGGAAAAAATACTATGGGATTATGCATTTGTACACTGTAAATATTCCACATTGTAAATAATGGTTTAATAAAATGCTGATTGGCCAGAGGGCAGGCAGGAAGTATGGGAGAGGCTACCAGACCAAAAACAGAACAAACAGAAACTTTGGGAAGAGGCAGTAGCAAAACAGATACTAGCAGATGGAGATGAAAGATGAGAATGCTGCTCTGAGAAAAGGTACAAACCACATGGCTAAACAAGATAAGAATCACTGGTTAGTTTAACAGTAGGAGTTAACAAGTGATAAGCCTGAGCCATAGGCTAAACAGCTTGTAATTAATATAAGACCTTGTGTAATTATTTAGGACTGAAAGACTGTGTGACCAGCTGGGCTGGACACAGAAACTTCTAACAGCAAAAATCTCATTATTTTCCTATAAATATGACCATTTTCCTCTCAAGAGTTCAAAAAAGTACTTCAGTAAATAACACAATAATTTCATAATGTAGAGTGAAATATCATTACACCCACTTTGTAAGTAAAAACACCAACTAAGTCATAGAAAAATTAAATGTCAAGATGAAATTTGAAGAGTAAATGGTAGCACTAGGAATAGAATACAAATGTCTCTGGATAAATGGTGTGTCCATAAGGCTATACTTGAAAGTTTAAGTTCAATTCAGCACACATTAACAGAGCACAAACTATATAGGATATAGGGCAGATGTTAAATTAAAATCTCATGGTTATATATTTGTTTTTACAGTATTCATTTATGTGTATTTTATGTGTTTATTAGTCTGCATGTACCACATGCATGCCTGAAGTCTGCAGGAACTAGAAGACAGCATCAGATTCCTTGGAACTAGAGTTCCAGATGGTTAAGAGTCCCATGTAGGTGGTGGGACATTAATCGGTGTCTTCTGTAAGGGCAGTAGGTGTTCTTAGCCACTGGGTCACCTCTCTAGCCCCATGCATCTAACTAGTTATTAATGTGGCAAAAAGAGAAAGGGTAGATGCATAAGGAACCATAGCAAAGAATGGTGTTAGCTGGTATTGTGGAAAACTTACAAGAAAAAAAAAGAACACTAAAAAATTTCTTTTAGATTGAAAAGCCAAAGGTTTAGAATACTCATATTTGACTCAGAGATTAAGAACAGATAGAATGTTTACAATGGAAATGTGAATTTCAACTAGAAGAGCCAATACAAACAAATAACTGGTTTTCTCAAAGAATAATACAGAGATCACTCCATTATACATAAATAAGGAGGGGGCAGTAAGAGAAAGACTGAAGAGCCTGGCTCAGTGTAGATGGTAGAGAGAATCCAGAAAATTTAAGGATTTGGGAGATTTCTTTTAAACCAAAGAAATCAAGACAATTGCATAACACAATGCACTTCAAAAAGATTATTCTGGGAACTTTTTTTAGCAGACTGACTACAGAAATGAGCAATTAGGGGTATGAGCAATTATTAATAATACCGTATGAGGCATGAGAAATTACTGGATTATTTGTGGAAGAACATCCTTGAAAGTAATTTTACTGTGGGTCTTATCAATTTAAAACACTAACATTTTGTATGGTGAAGTAAAATAACTCAAGCACCAAAGGGCCTAGTCCTGTACTGCTTCATTTCAGTGGCAGCTCAAAGTATTTAATCTTATTGAAACGGAAAGTAAAAACAAACAAAACATACGAACAAAAAACCTGATTGCCAAAGACTATGGAACACAGGAGAAGGAAGAGAAAGGAAAACATTGGTCAGTAAAAACTGAGCGACGAATGGATGGGAGACAGAATGTTAGTATTCTTTTGCACCATAGAGCAACGATGCATGATGACAATATACTAATTGCTTTTTAAAATTCAGAAGAAATGATCTTGAATATTTTACTATGAAGAAGTGATAATAATTAGTGAAAGTAAATATGCTGATTCTGATTTGAACATTACTCAATGTACATATTTATCAAAACATTCCAGGATAATCTGAATATAGATACAAGTTTTATGTGCCACTTGGATATTAAAACATTAAAAACTTAGAGCCAGCAGCACTTCTTTTTTGTTTATTTCTTCCCATTTTCTGTTTCCAGGGTTCTGAAATGAAAAGGTTTCTGAAAATTGAGTTTTGTCCCCAGCACCTTGTCAGGCTGCTCACAACCTTCTGTAACTGCAGCTCCTAGGGCTGGCTCTGATGCCTCTGAGCTATTGCACTCAGACCACATACTCAGCCACAAACACACATAAGTACACAGTAACAATAACAAATATTAAAGATGAATGTCACAAATGTATTTAACTGGCATATCTTCTTATACTTGATATTAGGTTTCACAACTACATTTTCATAGAAGAATGTTAGCACACACTTAGTCTCAGCCTTTGAAGGGATGATGAGGAAGAGGAGGAGGAGGAGAAGGAGGAGGATGGCTGGAGACTAAGCATTTAGGACCAACCTCTCATCAAATAAAACAAAGCAAAACAAAGCAGCCATCACAAAACAAAATAAAAACTGAAACCAGTTAAAGTGATGTTTCCCTTCATGTTTGATAGTTAAGTTAATGTACACTAGCCTACTAATAATAAAATATTAAAATGGTTTACACACATTTCTGGTTTATAATAATCTATAATTACATTAAAATGATGAGTATAGAAAACAGTAGAGATTTACAAATTCTATAAATGGGGAAATTCTTTTTTTCCCCCTATGAGACAGGATTTCTCTACATAGCTCTGGCTGTCCTGGAACTTACTCCGTAGGCCATGCTGGCCTCAAACTCAGAGATCCACCTGCCTCTGCCTCCTGAGTGCTGGGATTAAAGGTGTGCACTACCACTGCCCTGCTAAAGGGTAAGTTCTTAATTTTTTTGATAAGCAGGAAGTTTAAGAATGAGATGATGGTCTGTGGCGCAATTTTTTCCAAGGACTGGCCAGGTGGAGAGCTACAAACGAACCTTAGTGTCCTTAATATCTTTTACCCACAACCACACATGGCAGAGAATGTATTTCTTAGGAAGGTGGGTTCTCAGTAGCAACAAATAAATGGCTCCAATCTTCAGCTAGAATTTGTTCTCAAAGAGGAAGGTGAGCTCCTTGCCATCTAGGCCACGGTAAAGGGCAGCAGTCACAGGACTAAGATAGCTCTATAGTTCTTCAATTGTGTAACTACTCTGCATTTGAGTCAACCTCTTAATATGAACTGTCATAGCAACTCACTCAGCTGCCACCCACGAGAGCGTTCATAATCTATTTTTAATTGAAGCCTCTCCTAAGTTTTGAAAATCTGACAAAATACCAAAGTTCAGATGGAAAGACATCTATGAAACTATAGATAGTAAGGAGAGCAAAACAAGTACATGTAAAGGTGCAATAAAGGAGCCTGATAGCCCCTTAAATCAAACAACAGCTTTAGAAGTAACATAGAAAGTTACAATATCTGTGTGTGTCATGCAATTTAAAAAATTCTCAGGTTTTAAAATTAGTTTTATACATTTCCAAAGAAAATCTCATTAGAATGTAAAATTAAATATGTGAATATATTGTTTACTATGATTAAAGAAAAATATTAAGAAGTCTGTGATATATTAAAAATATATTAAAAAATGATGCATATATTTTGCCTTTTCCTAAAGAATATTTATCTTGTAAAATGTTAGGAAAATTAAAGTGAGTATAAAATATATTATTGTGACATAGTACATATCGTTTCCCAAAAGATTTTATCCTCTAAATTGTCACTCAGGCTATTACTGAAAAGCAATCATTAGTGTGATCAAAGTTAAACATATTGTTACTACTGTTACTGTCTATTTTAATGAAAACCTATTTTTAGACATAAAGTAATATACATATATAAAAGAAAAATATCCATTTTCTACTTAATCACTCTCAATCATTTACAATTTCATAAAAATCATTCTTTTCTCTCTCTTATACTATCTCTGCCACTGAATGCACACACATACACACACGGGGGGGGGTAGAAGTTTGCTTTGTGAATGTCTACATAAAACTAGACATGAACCTCACCTCAGAATATAGGAGGACTGAGAAAGCATAGGGAGGAGCATGCTCCAAGTAGGTTATATTCTCCATAAAAACATACTTGTGACACCTAATATCAAGTATAAGAAGATATGCCAGTTAAATACATTTGTGACACTCATCTTTAATATTTGTTATTGCTACTGTGTACTTATGTGTGTTTGTGGCTGAGTACGTGGTCTGAGTGCAATAGCTCAGAGGCATCAGAGCCAGCCCTAGGAGCTGCAGTTACAGAAGGTTGTGAGCAGCCTGACAAGGTACTGGGGACAAAACTCAGGTCCTCTGGAAGAGCAGAAATACTCTTCACCATTGAACCTGTCTCCAGCCTATGATTTATTTATTTAATCCATGTGTCTGTGTGCACTCAAGTCACATGACACACTCATGGCGGTCAGAGGAAAACTTACTGAAGTCCTAACTATCTTCCATTATGTAGCTTCCTTCTAAGGATCAAACTTAGGTTCTAGGCTTAATGACAAAACACCTTTACTTACAAAGCCATTTTGCCAACCACAAAATATTGTTAATAAAATTATTTTACCTGAATTATTTTAAACCCCAAACTGAAAAAGGACCAAACAGATTTCTCAAGTAACCCTCTTTACTCCAATCCCAGAATTATTCATTATGCATGCCTTCCCCCAAGTGCAAACTGCATTAAAAAGATTAAAAAGACAGTTGTGAAAGGAGATATGTTGTTATGGTAAAAACATGAGGCAATACAAAGGTAAGACTTCCTATGGAATATAAACACCCATGTTATTTTATGAATTCTATCAATGTGATGCTGTACTATTATTTTAATAAACATTTGTAACGTGTCTATTACATGAAGGAACTGTTCTAAAGAACAAAAAAAAATTTGGAGAATAGCTAGGAAAATAGCTCTATTCTTGCAATACAATCACAGGAATGAAGTTGATCTCCAGAACCCATATTAAAATAATTTAAGTTATTAGGCTCGAGGCATGGCTCACTACATGAGAGGCTTGCTGTACAAGCAGGCAAATCTCCAGAACACAAGCAAAAAGCCAGTGATTGGTATGCATGCATCTATATCCACTGTGCCCTTGAAAAGCAGAGGCAGGAAAATCACTGTGGCTTACTCGCTGTTAAGTCTAGCCACAGGGTCAGTAAGAGACCCTTTTCTCAAAAGAGTAAGGCCAAGTGTAAAGCAGGACATATGAAGTCCTTCTTTGATATCCATGTGCCCACAATGTTGTGGACACCCACACATACATTTCTGGGGAGAGAGAGAAGGACACTTGGGTTCACTGGCCAGCCAGCCTAGCTTTGCATACTCAATACCAGAGATGGTACATCAAAAATCAACACACACACACACTCACATGAATGCCCATGCAAACACCATGACCCAGAAACATAGGAATAATGCTGTTTATTATTCCCTGAGAAACAATTTTAAATGCTGCTGGAAAGTCTTTAACCAAAGTATTATACATAACCAATTTCTCCCTCTGAAATTAATCCTTAATCTTTAAGGAACTGAGTATATCACAAAAGTTATTTCCCTAAATAAGGAAAAAATGACTTTCAGGAAGGCTTTGGGGAATGGAAATCTGAACTCATCAATATGAAAGAACCAAGTTGTTCCTACTAAACACTTAGTCCTTCAAAATGGGTCTGAACACCTAATGCACATCATCTTCTTTTCTTGCTGTTTTTGCACAGGAAAGACTGCAGAGAAACTCTCTCTGAGAAACCAATCCCTAATTAACTGGATATTTCACAGGCTAGCTACCACATAGCATCTGTAGTTTATTTCATAAGTAATCACTGCTGACCTACAATTGCAGAAAATGCAGAGTTTCTATGCCATAATAATCTAGCCTTGCAGTACTGTACTATCTTAGTATCAGGAGACACACAGAAATTTAAGAAAAAAAATGGGATATGGCCTATAAGTTCACATTAAATAAGGCTCTTAGTAAACTTATAGTTAATTCACCCATGTGCAATGAAAGACAAAAGAGGCAGATATCATATTCCATTAGAGAAATGCTAACATTAATTTTTAAAATTCTAATTCTAATAGAATAAGCTTAACAACAGTGTCAGTTTGTAGGGTTTGTTTTTGTTTATTTTTGGTATGCATTCACTATACATTCCTGTCAAGAAGGTAAAACTTTAAAGCCACAATGGACAAAAAGAAACTGACTCCTATAACTTTACTGGAGATTGAATTGGCCACAAAAACTTCAATCAAAACACCATTTAAAATTCACAAATGAAATGATGAAATACATAAAGGTTGAAATGTATTCCATGAAGGCATTTTATTTTAGTGTTAGCATTCTTACTGAGTATGGGCGAGGCCCTAAAATTAATCTAAGTACATTTTAAAACTCTCAAATATCATTTCTTTTTATGTACACACAAGGTTGTATGTAACACACAACAACCATGGTGGCCAACAGAGTTGAATGTAACTGAGTTTTATAGGCAAAATGAAACCCAAACTGTATATGTATACACTTCTTTGTATGTTGTAAATGATTTAATATTTAATGAAATATACTTGTGAATACCATAATTAATCAATGCCTAATCTATGTGAAAAGGTAAATGAAAACTATAAATAGAAAACAAATTCACATACATTTCAAATTATATTACAAGTAAAACACATACTTCAACTAGCATGATGGCAAGGAATATAAAAAATAACTACTTTTTCCAAATTCTCTGTTAGGACTACATAGCCACTAGAGCACCTGCATCCATCTGACTATTTACATATATGTAAATAGGTTAAGTTATATGCATATTTCTTTTTCTTAAAAGAATTTGTGTGTTGTTGAATTTTGGTCAAAAATATCAAATATAATTCTGACAATTGCTTAAAAGTAATAAAGATAATTTACCATTTTAAGCCTCAATGCCATTAATTTCAGTTTTGTTTACTTTTATGATACTGAAATTCACAGGAAAATGGCTTATCTTTCCATTGCCCACCTATGTGGAATGAACTTATTTTTATCCCTATATCACCTCACATAATTCACTCTCTCTCTTTTTTTAGTCTCTGTTATAAAGTGCATTAGCAAAAACACAATCAGAGAATAAAATTCAAAGCTGAAATAAAAATTTTCCCTGAAAGTTTAGGAATATCGTCCTAATTAAAGAAAACAGAACATAGAATATCTATATAATGAGACTTACAAGACATATACCCAGAAAGGAGAGGGAGAAAATGCTCTTTTCCTAGTAAACCCCCTCAACTTCCCCTTAAAGAAGCTGTTACAAGTAATGACAACAATGGTGGTTCAGTGGTAAACTGCTTGCCACACAAGCAGAGCAAAAACTAGCACACAAACATAAAGCTGAGCATGGTGGCACACCTCCTGTAACTCCAAAATGGGGGAGATACAGATAGGTGCATCAGCCAGTCTAGCCCAATCAGTGAGTTCTACATCCAGTGAAAACCTCTGTCAAAACACAAGGTGGAGATCAATGGGATAAAGCACCAGCCGCCACCGTTTTGCATTCACATGAGTGTGCATACATGCCTGAATGTGTGTGGGAGCACACATACAGAAATGGGATGTACAGAGGGAAGGCTGACTAGAAGGAGTAGGATCTGGTAGCAGCTAGTATTTAATTTTTGAGTATTATGTGATAGATTTTCCTTAGGAAACAAAGCTGAGTTTTCTCCATCTGCCTTTTAGCTTCAATCTTTATAATTGATCTCCCTGCATTTTTAATTTTTAATAAATTATTACATTTTGAAACCCTTAGCTTTCCATTTGGAGTTGCTTTGGGAATGACTATCCAAAAGTCACTATTACCGTTGGCTGTATTTAATCATGAATATGAAGTTGTTAAAGAGAGAAACCTAGACTGCAACTGTCCTATTCTAAAGCTAGATTTCCATAAACTTTCTCTAATTTATCAAGTATAAAAAATGAAAATTCAAATCAGCCGACCCTCTAAATAAAACCATATGACAGACAATTAGTCATAACTTCAAATGAACAGAAATCGTGCTATATTTTAGAATATGACTAATCTGCTAAATTCTGATAAATCCAAAGTAATTTGTATTACTACTATGATTGAATCAAATTAATTCTTTTGGTCTATATTTTATTTATTTATTATGAATAAAATATAAGTTTTCTTAGTTGTCATTCCTCATTGGTGACTGTATTTTATATTATCTGGACCACCTAAATTCTTTACGAGAGCATTTTAATTAACAGTCCACTGTAATTCTTGAGATTATATCAGTTTTTAAATCAAGATAGCTGAATAACTAAAGAATAAGAAAGCTTAAATAACGGAATACAGTTTAATTTTGAATGCAAAGTCTACATCAATATACTGATACCATAAAATATTTATCAGTTTTAAATAATATATATTTTTAAAAAATATGAAGAATGAAATTTGAAATAGAGTTGTTCTTCTGTGTTATTTCCATGGAGTCAAGAGGTGACTAGCAAAAAAGTAAAATCTAGTCAGTGTTTATATGATATAGTTAATGGTCTTAGTTAACTAGTTATCATATTCTCATTTTGTTTCCAGTAATTAAAATTCTCTCTGCATCAGTTGCTATGGCAGCACAATGTCACTAAACAATAAACCTCTTAAGATTTGCCATAAAGGATGCTGTAGGCTGAAGTCTTCATTTAGAGAATAAGAAAAAATATATATAAATTTCCATTTTATAAATATTTAACCAATACTTGTAGTTGCTCTGCAATCTGTAGCAAGATTTTTACCCTCAGAGTCCACAGGACTAGAGTCCCCCTCAGCCCTTTGGCTTTCACTTCCTCATCGCTTTAATAAATAAAAACATCTTGATCAAAACCATTTCGGCAGGGCTCACCTCAGGCAGATTGGCTCAACTATAAATAGTAAGATCTGCCATCTGCCTTTCTATTCTTGTACTGAATGCAGTGCTGGCATTGTGTTCACACTTCACTGGTGCCAGGCCTGATGCTGTATAGCCAGCAGCAACAGAAAATAATAGTGCAAGACAGAGATAATGAGGTGAAGAAAAGAAATGGTAGTACTATAATTAACTGCTGCTTTGACACTCACCACAATAAAAGCATACTCAATGGTATGAGAGCCGACAGCCACGTTTCCTCTTAGTTTCATAAACAGATTTGAAATCGAAGTGTTAAAGCCCACTGATTTTACATCAATGAAGATTAATTAACATGCAATAAACCTAACCACAGTTAGTAATTTGTAGGTCATGTAAGAAAACCATGCAATAGATACAGCATGTATTCTTAATTCTGCACTATCTGCTAAGACATTTCTTTATATTATCATGAGTATTTTTATTTTCCTGTTCTGTTTTTTAAAGATATGCTTATTGTAACACTTCTATAATCAGCAATAGTAAAAAATGCCCTTCTGCTACATTTGACCTTAAATTTCTTTAGTTCTGAAACTACAAGCAAAATTCAGTGTCATATACAGTTCATATTATCCCTTAGGCTACCTGAATCTTCACCTACTGTAACGTTCAGACCTTTCTCCCCTTGCCCAGTTGGGTTATTATATGCATTTCATCTATTTAAGGAAGAGTGACTACCAAAGATGTTAGTCGTACTTTGGAAATCAGGAGGAATGAATAGAAGGCTACTACCATGGTAGTCTATTTCTGTATCAGTGATTACTGAAGCTGCTTATTTATATAGCAGATAATCAGCTGCAGGTGGCTCTGTTCACTCCTGGAGGAACACTCAGGGCAGAGTGTAAACAGCTTCTTCTTCTTCTTCTTCTTCTTCTTCTTCTTCTTCTTCTTCTTCTTCTTCTTCTTCTCCTCCTCCTCCTCCTCCTCCTCCTCCTCCTCCTCCTC
>PVIH01011056.1:0-71380 GCA_004025045.1 Sigmodon hispidus
TTTTTTTTTTTTTTTTTTTTTTTTTTTTTTTTTTTTTTTTTTTTTTTTTTTTTTTTTTTTTTTTTTTTTTTTTTTTTTTTTTTTTTTTTTTTTTTTTTACTGCCAAGTAGTACTCTATTCTGTAGATGTACTACAAGATGTTTGTTAATCCATTCTTCAGTTGAGGGGCATCTAGGGTGTTTCCAGGTTCTTACTATTACTAATATGCTGCTATGAACATAATTGAGCTAATGCTTTTGGGGTGCAAGTATGCATCTTTAGGGTATATGCCCAGTAGTGGTGTTGCTGGATCCTTGAGGAGATTGATTCCTAGTTTTCGGAGAAACCGACATACTGCATTCCAGAGTGGCTGAACAAGCTTACACTCCAACCAATAATGGAGGAATGTTTCCCTTACTCTGCAACCTCTCCACCATAGGCTGTCATCTGTGTCTTTTATCTTAGCCAATCTGACAGATGTAAGGTGGTATCTCAAAGTTGTTTCGATTTGCATTTCTCTGATGGCTGAAGATGTTGAGCATTTTTCCATGTGCTTTTCAGCCATTTGTAATTGTTCTGCTGAGAATTATCTTTTTATTTCTGAACCCCATTTTTTGATTGGGTTACTCAAGATTTTTGGCTCTAGTTTCTTCAGTTCTCTATATATATTCTTTATATTCCCAAGGTTGACTTTATAATTTGAAGATGGATTTTTTCAGGTCTTTATTTACTTACTTTAAATGTTTTAATTTTCATTTACATTTGAGTATAGGATCAATAGTAATTGCTTTAGTTTGATAATCACCTATATTTACTGGAATTCATGAAGATTAAGTGTGATCGTTGTGTTCATTATCGACTTCACTAAGTGTAGAGTCTTTTAAATACTTTTAGTTTCATGTGTTTTCAGGTAGTTTTCCAAATTACTTTCTTTAGGTGATGCTCCTGAATGTGGATGGTACCAGGTAATAAACTGAGTGCTCAGAATAGATAAGAAAGAAAGAAAGAAAGAAAGAAAGAAAGAAAGAAAGAAAGAAAGAAAGAAAGGAAGGAAGGAAGGAAGGAGGGAGGGAATGAGGAAGGAAGGAAAGAAGAAGGGCAAGGAAGGGAAAGAAAAGTAAAAGCAGATGAGACCCAGCAAACTCCTTCCTTTGATTCATGATTGACATTTCTTGAGTCACTCCTGCTCTTACAGCTTTCTCATGTGATTTCTCTTAAATCTTCCTCCCTTTAAGTACCTTTCTGTAAGGCACATGTCTGGAGCTAAAAGAAAAGCATCTCCTACAGGAGAAAGCACTGAGAAGTAATACTGATTCTGTGATGAGCTAACCTTATGGCTCACCGGCCTTTGAATTTGCTTGGTGGGAAGAATCTTAATGAGTTGGGAATCACAGGATGAGGAGACTTAGTGCTCTAATAGAGCATAATGGTACAAACTGGTGTGTGTTTGGAAGATCAGAACGTTATGTAAGATAAGTGTAGAGAATGGGGAGTGCATTCTCAGCAGAAGGGACTCAATTAAAAATTGGGTTCAAGAATATTTCTGTTATGCACTGGCAAAAATGGTGGCCGTGTCCTGTCTCCATCCTAAAAATCAAATGAAGCTCATTGTTAAAGTAGTATCAGAAAGTAGGAAACACAGAAAACAAGAATAGTATCATTCAGGCTGCTGTACGATCTTTGTTCGCTGTTTATTGAAGTTCAAAATGAAGATTGAAAGCAGTAATATATGAAAACCTGCAATTTGGCAGAAAAAGAAACATAAATGTAGTGAAAGTTTTGGACAGAGCTGAAAGAACAGGTGGTGACCACGAAGTTATAGTTGCTAAGGACTTTGGTGCCGTTACCAAGACACCTGACACTTTGCTTTGGGAAAGCAGAACGGTACCCAGAAGGCAAAATGCCACCTGTGAAAATGTCTACCTTATAAAATGCAGGTTCATTTGGATAGAGAGTGCATGAAATGAGAATGCTATCACAGGATTTTCTTACTCTAAAAAATCAGTCCAAATGCAATTTTTCTAGAGCAAGCCATAATGTCATAGGAGCCTCTGTATCTGTCACCTAAGAGGGTCAGAGTAGATCTTGTGTTAAAAGAAAAATTGGACATCATCTAACAGCTTTTGTTAAAGGAACATAAATGAAAAAAGGTATGCTGTAATGGAGTGTTGCATCAGAGTTGAAGAACTCAGCTGAAGCCTGTGTTGTTATTAAGAAAATTCAAGAGTAAGGGAATTTTTCAAGAGATGTTTTAAACAATAGTGCCTTTTCTTCAAAATTGTAGTGGTGAAACTGTAAGTGTAATACTATTAGCTCCTGACTTTACATTTTATTTCTAAGATACACTTTATTTTAACTCATACATGTGTGAGAACTTTGTATGTACACCCGTGGGGGCCAAAAGAGAGCCTTAGGTCCCTTGAGCTGAAGTTACAGGCACTGGTGAACTACCTAGTTTGTATATTGAACACAAAACTCTGGTTCTCTGTAAGAGCAGCAAGTACTCTTAAACTCTTAACTGTTGAGCCATGAATATAGCTCCAGATTTTTTTCTGAAAGATAAATATTATTATCAAGATCCATATTTTTATACCTAGTGGTAATCATTTTACAATTACAAAAATATTTTATACAATCTTTCCTCTATGGGGAATCCCTGGTGAACTCTCTTAAGTTCCTTCTGATCCCAAGCTGTCCAGGTATTGTGGTTTGCTACGTGGATATTCTTTGCTATTTGTCTAAAATCCACTTATGAGTGAGTATATCTCATGCCTATTATTCTTTCTGGGTTTGGGATATTCTACTAATTCATCCAATTGCCTGCAAATTTTAGGATGTCATATTTTTTAATGACGAGTAGTACTCCATTGTGTAAATGTACCAAAATTTGTTAATCCATTTTTCCTTCAATTAAAGGACATCTTAGTTGTTTCCAAGTCCTTGCTATTACGAATAATTCTGCTATGCACATACTTGAGCCTTTGGGGTAAACATGTGCATCCTTTGGGTATATGCACAATAGTGGCATTGCTGGATCATTGGAAAAATTAATTCCCAGTTTTTTGAGGAACTGCCATACTGCTTTCCATAGTGGCTATACAAGTTTACACTCCCAACAACAATGGAGGAATGTTTCCTTTGCTCCACAACGTATTTAGCAAACACTGTCATCTGGATTTTTGATCTTAGCCATTCTGACAGGTATAAGGTGGTATCTCAAGGTTTTTTAGGTTTGCATTTCTCTGATGGCTAAGGATATTGAGCAATTTTTAAGTGCCTCTCAGCCATTTGTAATTCTGTTGAAAATTACCTTTTTAGCTCTGAACCCCATTTTTAATTGGCTTATTTTGGGTTTCACCTCTAGTTTCTTGAGTTCTCTATGTATTTTAGAGGTCAGTCCTTCGTCAGATGTATGCTTGGTGAAGATGTTTTCTATTTCATAGGTTGTCATTTTGTCTTAATGACAATTTTCCTGGCCTTACAGAAGCTTCTCAGTTTCACAAGGTTCCACTTATTGATTGTTATTTTTAATTTTTTTACTACTTGTGTTATACTTAGGACGTGGTACTGATGCCTATGTGTTAGAAGGTTTTTGTCACCTTTTTTCCTATCAAGTTCAGTGTAGCTGGGTTTATGTTGAGGTATTTGATCCACTTGGATTTGAATTTTGTAAAATTTGATAGATATAGATTCTTGAATTCTTCTACATTCTTCCATAGAGTTATGCCATGAGCATTTGATGAAGATACTATCTTTTTTCCATTGAATATTTTGGTCTCCTTATAAAAAAATAATCGTGTGTTTATAGGTGTGTGAGTTAAGGTTAAAGTCTTTGATTTGATTACATTTATCCACATGTTTGTTTTTATGCCAGTTATAATAACAGTAATAATACAGTTAATAATAACAGTACTCGGTTGTTATTACTATTATTGTGGCTCTAGAGTATAATTTGAAGTCAGGCATAGTGATGTCTCCTGAAGTTTTATTGAGCAGGATTGTTTTAGCACTCTTGGGTTTTCTGTTATTCCATATCAAGTTCAGTATTATTTTTTCAAGGTCTATAAAAATTTCTGTTGGGCATAAGATCTTAAGTGTTACGATTAAAGGTATGTATGACTACTGCTTGACTATGTTTGGATCTGAACTCACAGAGATCCAGATGAATCTTTGTCTCTGGCTCTCAAGTGCTAGGATTGAAGGAATATGCCACCACTGCCTGACCTCTATAGCTAACTCTGTGACTGGCTCTATTCTATAATTTCTAGGCAATCATCATGTGATACACAATATATCACAACATATAATCCACAGTAAAATAGAGGCAGTAATTAAAATTTACAAACAAAGAAGGTCTTCAGAGTTCCATCAGAATTAAAAAGCAGAGTTGATGTTAATACTCTACTAATTATTGCACAAAATAAAAACAGAAAGTATATTTTCCAGTTGATTTTATGAGGATACACATACATTGATACCAAATTAATGACCAAACAAAAATAATTATAGACAAATGTCTTTTAAGAACCCAGATGTAAAATGGTTAGTATATGAAAATCAATAAATGTAGTCCATCATATAAGCAAACTGAAAGAAGAAAAAACATATGATAATCTCATTATGTAAGAAATATCCCTTAGCAGTGTTCAATACTTGTTCTTGATAAAAGTTATAGAGGGACTAGGAATACAAGGGACATACTTAAATGTAATACAGTTTAGCAGGCTGTGGTGGCACACACCTTTAATCCCATCACTTTGAAAGCAGAGACAGATAGATCTCAAGGACAGCCAGTTTTACAAAACAAGTTTTGGGACAGCAAGGGGTATTACACAGGCAAATTCTGTCCCCCAAAACCAAAATAAATAAATAATAAAGGTATTTTATAGCAAGCTCAAAGCCAAGCTCAAGATACATGAAAATAATCTCAAAGTAATTCCACTAAAATTAGGGACAAGACAAAATTGATCATTCCTATTTAATATAGTACTTGAAGATTTAGCTAGAATAACAAAACACCTGAAGGTGATCATGGAGATACAAATTGGAAAGGAAGAAGTAAAAACATCTCTACTTGCAGATGATATGACAGTACATATATTTTTACTAGTTGAAATTTGCAGTGACAAAACACCATGCCAAAGCAACTTTGGAAAGAAGGGGATTATTTGACATATACTTCCATAGCTATTTTTTAAATCATTGGAGAAAATCAGAACAGGAATTTAATCAAACAGGAACCTGGAGTCAGGAGCTAATATAGAGGCCATGGATTCATACTGATTATAGCTAGCTCTTCATAGGTTGCTCAGCCTACTTTTGCATAGACCAATATGCAAAGGGATGGCATAACTCATCATAAGTTGTGCCCTTTATTGTCATATCACATTAGAGGCTATGTAATAATGCTTTTCTTCTCTGCAAAAAAATGGTTACCTGTATTAGTTTAATAAAATGCTTATTGGACAATATTTATAAAAGAATTAGACTCAGAGAAACAGGACTAGGTGAATTCTGGAAAGAGTAAAGGCAGAGAGAATCAGATGCCAGCCAGAAGTAGAGGAGGTGAGATGAGAATGCTCCATTGAAAAAAGGGACCAAGCCACTTGGCTAAACAGATAAAAACTATGGGTTAATATAAGTGTGAGAGCTAGTTGGTACTATGCCTGAACTACTACCCAGCATTTACTATAATATTAGTCAAGCACTTAGAAAGTGGTTGCTGGTATTTGAGAGTTTCTGGCAGGACAGAAATGTCTGAGAACAAATGGCATTTTTACATGGTGCATATACATCCACATAAAGCCTAAGGAAGCTTTAAGGTGTCCTAGAACACAGGCTAGGAGCCAAAAATAGCTTCCTGGTTGTGCCTCTCAGGTGGGCCATGGTCCAGAGTATGTGCAACCTTGATATACAACATGGCAGGTTCCTGCAATTTCACAGAAGCCTCCGTTAGTACAAGCAGTATCTACATATGATGGATTTAAGGTTTCTGTTCATATATAAACATAAATGGAACAGAGTCAAGCATGATTTCTTGGTATCAGAATTTTCTTGGGTGGGCTCTGTTTGCTTGTTAAGAGACAAAGGGTAGCTCCTTTAAGAGAAGTTTTCTTACTCAGCATTAACAGCAAAAACCTCAAGGATCTTTTAAGAGGCCTTGGTTCCAAACACATAAATGAGCAGCCAGCAGAGCAGTCGGACTCTACTCTTGGGCAGTGTAAACTGGAAAATTTCTTAGAGGTGGAATGGTAAATGTGTCTCCTGCCAGTACCTTTGCAATGATGATAAGCTCTCACAGACCAAGGAGCTGAGTGGAAACGGCTGCCATAGCTGAGGCTCTAATCCTATCCACAAGGTTTTAATTCTTGGCATACCTTCTTAGGAGATAAAATAATTCTTGTGGTCAGGAAAAAATAAATACAGAAAAATAGATTCAGATAAAAACAAACAAACAAACAAAACCTCTAAATGTTACATAGGCCTCAGAGGGGGATAAAAAGAATAAAGAAGGTCTGTTAAAAAAGAAATAGAGGGAAAAAATTGTAAGCCATGTAAAGATGAAAATTACACAGAGAGTCTAGATATTGTATGTTATTATGCTTGTTAGTTCTGTTCGTAAAAGCAAGCACACAATTAGCAAGGCCACCCATGGTGTTTATTTAAGAGAAAAGTCCCAGGTGGGTAAAGAGACAGAGGAGCAAGAAAGAAGTCAGGAGACAGAGAAGAAAAGGGCCGAGCACATGCTTGCAGCTGCTTTTAAGAGAAGGGGCGTGCACGGGTATGTGTCATGGGTCCAGGGAGATGCTTCCATACTTAGTGCTGCAGGGTTTACTTAGCCATGCCCAGAAGCATGCCTCCTTGCAAGGTGCATCCCACCTGAGCCAGTAAGCTCAGCTAGGGAATGCCAGGAATCTTTACAATGCTACCTTTAACTGTTGAGGAAAGAGCAAGAGTGTTGCTGAATTAATTCAACCTATAATTTAGAAAATGTATTGACTTCAAAATTTTAGTCAAAATATACGTTATTTTGGAAAAGACATTATGCTTTTGTTTCCACAGAAAATGAGAGGCTGTGAATTTATTTTGGGTTAAGAAAAAAACAGGTTTTGTCAAGGAAGGCCTCTGAAAATTCTCTGATGAAAATAGATGGCCCAAATTATCTAGTTTTAAAGCACCTCTGTGGCAGTTTTCTCTGAGTTTTGCAAACAGAACAGCTTCTAGGCTGTTGGCTGAGATGATTCAGCCTCACAGGCTACCTCAGTCAGAACTTGACCATGATTCTAAATTTTCTTTTGCTCCCCATAAGACTACCAGTGGTTCCAATAAGCATTGAGTAGTCTAGAGAATTATGTGCACATTCCCAAAAAATAGATTAAGAGTGGTGGTTTTTGTTTACAGTGTTGGTTACAGGTTGTTATGGCTAATGGTTTGCTAATGGTTTAGAAAAAAAGGTAAGCAAGTACATTAGATTCAGGGTTCTTGTTTAAAAAAAAAAACAAAAGGGTAAATTTGGAACAATGCTCTTGTACAGGGTAAAGATTTGTTACTTGTGTTGATTTAAAATAATGCTGATTGACTAATAGCTAGAAAAAAAGTAGAGATAGGGCAATCAGACTAGGAGAATTCTGGGAAGAAAAAGGAAGAGAGAAGCAGATGCGTGCTAGAAGCAAAGGAAGAACAATAAAAAATACTGCATTGAGAAAAGGTATAAAGCCACTTGTTTAAAGAAAGATAAGAATTATTCGTTAATGTAAGTGTAAGAGCTAGTTAATAATATGCTTGAACTACTGGCCTAGCATTTACTATAATATTAAGCCTCCAAGTCAATTACTTGGAAAGTGGTTGCTGAGAATTGCGGAGTTTCTGGCAGTGCTTCTAATTACAGGAGGCCTGACATTTCCTGAAGTACTTGGGGGATGGGCTCAGAAAGAGGGAAGGGAAAATTGTTGTCAGGCTATAACAAATTAAATAAATATAGATAGATCACTATATAATATTTTTACAGGAGATAAACATCTCAAGAAATGTAGCTCAGTACAAAACTTTCTAAATGTGATCAGTAGTTCTCATGTATACAAATGGCAAATGGACTGAGAAAGATAAAAAGGAAATAGCACCTTTCAAAATATCATTAAATAATATAAAATATCAGGGTAACACTCTTCCTATGTAAGTAAACAACATGTGGTAAACATTTCAAAGTGATGTAAAAAAAATTGAAGATGGAAATCTTCTGTGCTCATAGATCAGTAAGATTAAATTGTAAACTGACTATTCTACCAAAGTAACCTACAAATTTACTGTAATCCCAGTACAATTTTGCAGGTCCAATAAATTTTTCAGAGATCTTAAAAGGGAAATTTTTAACTTCACATGAAAACAAATAAAAATCTATGGACAATAAAATAATTCTGCAAGATATTAAAAATTCTGCTGAAGGTATCACTATTTTCTGTAGTATGGAGTTATTGGGCAAGCACCATTCTAAAGGAATATGGTGAAGGGTTCTATGTGAATGGCAGTTGAACATGGTTCAGTGTGTTCTGAAAGATGAGCATCAGCTCTTCTCTTTCTGATTCCACCCTCCTCTTTTATCTTTGCTTAGATTTTCTACCTGCTTCTAAGATGCCTTGCCATAGACCAAAACAGTTTCTTTATTATCCAGTGATAATTCACAACATATAGAATGATATCACACATCACTTCTCAACTTGAAATTATGTTCCTGGGCTAAAGTAATTAATAACAGTATGATACAGGGACAGAAACAGGCACATATATCAATGGAATCTAACTGATGTTGCAGGCATATTTCCATACATCTAGAAACCCTTGATTTTTTTAAAAAGCAGACAGAAACACATTCAAAAATGAAAAAAAACTTCAACACAGAGTGCTTGTCAAGCTGAATGGCTTCAAGAAGAATTTAAGTAGATTTATACTTACCAACTTGTACATATCTCAACTCCAAATGGATCAGGGAACTCAACATAAAACTATTTTATAGACTACATAATAGGTAATGCCTTTGAAATGCATTGGTATAGGTAAAGACTTTTTTAACAGCACTTGGTTAGCACAGGAGCCAAGATCAATAACTAATAAATGAGATTTTGTAAAACATGGGATTTTTTTACAGCAAAGGATATTATCATTTGTACTAAAGCTACAACCTACAGATAAGAAATGCACTTTTACCAACTACATATATTGGAGAACTAATATCTAATACATTTAAGGAACTCAATATAAAACTCATAATATATGGAGAACTAATATCTAATACATTTAAGGAACTCAAATAAAGCCCTTAGATATCAAGAAAAAATAGAAAGAAAATGAAGTAGATTTCTAAATAGATAATTCTCAAATGTGAAAACTCAAACATTTAAGGAAACTTAGAAACACTTAAGAAAATATTTTAACACTTATAATCATTAGAAAAATGTAAATTAAGTCTATTTTAGGATTTTATTTTACAGCATTCAAAATGGCTAAGATTAATACAGCAAATACAGCTCATGACAGTGGAAATATATGGAGAGGAAAATACTCATTTATTGTTGATAGGACTTTAAATTCATACAGCCACTAAGAAATTCCGTGTGGTGTTTCCTCAGGGAGATGAGAAATAATCTACCTCAATATCTAGCTATATAACACTTGGGTGTATACACAAAAGATGCTTCATCATACCAAACAGACACATGCATAAACATGTTGCAGCTCTTCCATTTATAATAGCTAGACCTAGAAAAAACTTAGTTGTTCCTGAACAAACAAATTTATATTTTCACAATGGAGTATTTCTCTGTTGTTAACTAAACAAAATCACAAAATTTTCAGGTAAATGGATGTAATTTGAAAAAAAAATCATACTGAGATTAGTATTCTAGATCCCCCCCCAAATATAGTATTTATGTACTTAAATGTGGATATTAGTTGTTAAGTCAATGATAACCAATATGCAATCCATAGAAACACAAAGTTCAGTTGGAAATTATGGGACTAGGTAGTACTTACAGGACTCGTAAGGAAAGGGGAATGGAATAGATAATACGGAAGATAGTGGTGGACTGAAACTGGAGGATCATGAATAGAGGGAAGGAACAGGGAGATGGGAAAGGAAATATAGGGATAGATAGCTGAAACTATGGATCATTTGAGGAGTAGTATGAGAATCTAGTAGGCAGAAACTTCCTAAAATAAAAATATATATAAATGAAATCTAAATTAAATAAGAAAATAGTGGAGAGATACAGTCCCAAATGGGCATCGTTTGTCTCCAAATAAAGCTTTCAGTCCCTGAATTGGGTTGCCTATAATTGAGATAGTGAACAAAGGGAACTGCAAAAACGCAGTCTTGACAGCAGGGCTCTGTTTCTAAAGACAACCCCTACACAACACAATTTGTTTAATATGGAAAGATTGAGTTGATGCCTACATAAAACCCAGCAGTAGATGACAAAGAGCCAATTAACTAAATTGCATCGTTAGAGGTTTCTTTCTCATAATGTTGTGATAGCATACTTTTGTGGTTGTTTTGTATTTGTTTTTTTATTTTTATGTTTTCTTTATTTTATTATATATATACACATACACACCCCTATGTACATATATGTATATATTTGTAATAGCATTTTTTAAATTTGTTTTTTAATTTTGTTTTATTTCCATTTTTATGTTTGTTTTATTTTATTACACAGACACACTGGGTGAAATTACAATAAGTAGAGAAAAGAGGTGAATCTGTAATCAGAATATATTTTATCAAAAAATAATGTATTTTTAATAAAAGAAAAAAGTAACAATTTATTATTTGAAAAATCTCAAAAGAACACTGTCAATTTTTTTGTTTACTTTCTACCATTCCTGGTACTCAGTGTAGGAAAATATTTTCTTTTTTGCCTGATATCAATATTTTCATATTTCCTGGCATTTATCTACATATTTACAGAAAATACTGACAAACTCTACTTTATATTCATATAGTATATGATTTATTATTGATATGCATTAGTTGTTATCAACTCTCAACTCTCAACTGAGCTACAACCAAACAGGGTCTATTTGAACAGAATTTCCAGAAACTCCTAATCCTGGTTACTTTTATGATACAGTCATTTTTACAACTTTGGCTGCTGATTAGTCTTCGAGTAAGATAGCTGCTGCCAATGATAAATTGTGCACAGTTTAGTTTGCAGCTTAGTGAGTTAATCACAGCGTCCCTGCAGAGTGTTTGAATGACTGCCATCTGGTCCTGCTGATGTTGGTGATGTATAATTTATTGACATACTTCATCATCTCTAACTTAAAAGGTTGTCTAGCATAAAGCCTACCTCTTACACCACAATTCTCACAGTAAATGAGTATTATCCTGTGTCTGTCAGCCCAGATGAGCTATCTTTTTTTTTTTTTCAATCTTTCAAGTTTCCAGTATTAACACACTGATGTCCCTAAAATAGCTTTAGCTTAATACTCCCATATAAAGACCTTTCTGATTACTTTCTTTCAGTAAGACCTTTTTCCATATTCACTTTTGACACTGTACAAGTAATAGATTATAAGAGACAAATGATTGATCACTTTATGATCAGTTCATTATTCATTGGTATCTTCTATACTGTTTCCTTCTTTCACTTCAGTTCTTACCTTTACTTAGTTTTGGGCCACTAACTTCTCTTCCATGTTTGCTAGCCTTATACTTTAGCTGTCATCCTCCTATACTCCACCATTTAAAATTTTAATATTTTATTTACTAATTTTAAATTCTAAAATGTCAATTCCCGGACATGAGAATATAGCTATGCTAATAGCTATAACAGTTATAAGTTAGTTGTAATATAAGTTTCTATAACTTAGAAAAACAGTGTTATTATAAATAAATAAAAATAACAAAATAATTTGGACAGGAACATATTTCTATGTTAAACAATGAAAATGATAGAGTAGAGATTGGATGAAGATGTGTGGTAAGGCCTAGTCTGAAAACACAAATGTGAAAATTTGTATGTCAGATTATTTATTTATTTATTTGTTTGTTTGTTTATTTTCGGTTTTAGTGACAGGAATTTTGTGAGCAGCCCCAGCTGTAGGGTCAAATTTTTTTCTTATTACTTTTGTTGTATTTGATATTTTGTTTTATTATTTAACTTCTGTCCATTATATTTACTATTCAGATAGGTATTTTTTATTTAGTTTTGATGATCAAATTATAATATTTTATTTACATCATTTCTGAAAAAATGTCCACTCCTTCTAAACTAATTCCATGTTATTCTCCCATACTCCTCCTCAACTTAATTACCTTGTATTCTATAGTTACATATATTATTCAATAAATAAATTGTACACATGTATATATACATACATTGAGATAGATGATAGACAGATAATAGATAAATAAATAGAAAAATGATAGATATGCTTATTCCACTTAATGTTACTCAAATGCATGTGTGTTTAGGGCTGACCACTCCTGATGAATCAACCTACCAGAGGTTTTGTTATTTGTAACAGCAGTATCTTTTTCTATCCCAGCAGCCACTATACAATTTCATGCAAATCTCCATCTAAGTTTCCCTCTTCTTACATTTTAATGAAGCTCATGTTGTCATTGCCCTAGGAAAACATACCAGAAAAATATTTTAGGAGGATATTTAAATTAGTAATAATGAAAACCACTGGCAAGTAATTTGTTGTGGAAATATGAACTACTACCCATGGAACACAGATCTTGAACTATCATCAAATAATCTCTGAAAATAATGTATTATTATTTAGCTTTACAAATAAGGAGCAAACTATAAATTATAAATTAAACATTTTAATAAAATTTTATAAAATATACTTATTAATAATATGAACAAATTATTTTAATCTTTTCTAAAATTGTAATCAGGTTCTTTACTCATTGAATAAAATAGATGCACATTTCTTCATAACCCTAAAAATGTTCATATATATACACTCATGAGTATGCTTACAAATATATGTTTATTAAAAGAACAGCTTTTTTCTCTCTTGTGTACTACCTTTTATAAAAACAAATTTGAACCTTTTTATTTTACACACACACACATACACATACTCACTCATGACACAAATATACATACTCACACATGACACACATACACATCCTCACACATGGCACATGGACCAAGGACATTCAAATGATTTCTGGTGTCAGCAACTGACCTAGACTCTGATGTGTGGCATTAAAGACCATCAATGCTATTCTTTGTCACAGCACATAACATGGACACCATCATAGATCCTAACAAAAGCAAAGGCAAAGATGTCAACATCGCTCTGGTGCAACATGAAGGCATTAATAACAATATGTTCCTAGTGGCAGGCTGGCCCAAGGATATCAGCATGGCTTCAGGTGAGAGCACACACCATGGAAAGCTACCTGGCCTTTATTGGTAACATGGGCCAGTGACATAAATACAACTCCCATTGCTGCAGAACTGTGGACCATATTGATGCTCACACTCCATGCTATTACTGAGGGCCATATGGGGGTCACTGATGTCATTCTTGTTCTGTTTACATTTGTGCAGTCTTGGTGAGACTTTATAGATTTAGCTTATGATGTTACTAAGAGAAATAATTTCACAAAAAGCCTCTCATTATCAAGTTCTTAAATTTTTTTCAATCCTTTTTGGTAATGATTTCTGAGGCTTAGAAGCAGAAAATGTTTTGTTGATGCATTTATTGGAATTAGGATCCAGAACGGCACAATAATCCTATGGATACAGCAGTCACAGGCATATTTAGGGAATAACCAACAGATCTACAATTGTACTTAAGATCCACTCAACAAGGGGGATACGATACCTGATTCAGAAAATGTAGATAACCTCTCAGTGATATTGAAGCCATGATTATTTTATTAGACAAGCATAGTTTCTGTAATCAATCTATAAAAAATATCTTTTACCCACAGATAAATGTAGTCTTCACTCCTCATTGAGGAACTTCTTTTTGAAATTGATAGAAACCATTACAGAATACTATAACCAACCAAAATTTAGAGTAGGGAAATCTTGCTTTAGTTTATATGTTTTTTAATTTTAGAGATAAGTTTTACCCAAAGACTGAGTATTTCCTGACAGTCATTATATATTCCACAACTGCATCAAACACATGGTGATTCTTTGTACTTAGACTCTAAATTGCTAGGATTACAAATTTGATGGGGTGCATGATGTAAAATCACCAAATGAATAAAATATTTTAAAATATAAACATAAATAAATATATTAGATTATACATATATTTTGAGACTTTATATTGTTACTGGTTATAGCATAGATCCTACTTGATATATCTTTATATTGTTCAATTTATTATTTTATCACATGTATATGTATATATAATTATATAAAGTGATAGAAAGTGATAGAAATTTATGTAACCTGGGAAATATGTGTATGTGGTTTTAACACATGTTAAAGGCCAGATTCAGTGCTTTTCAAGAACAGAGGCTGATATTTATCTGTTTCAATACAACCATAAAATGGGTATATTTTCTACAACATATGTTTTGCGACTATTCTAAACAGAATAGTGCTTCCCAAATTTTTTGTTATAGAAAAATTAAAATGTCTGGGCAGATGCTATCATTACAGATGGTACTTAATTTACTAATGATTTCAAGAAATCCTTTTCTGACCAAGTAAATATAATGATGGACCATAGAGGAATATTTATTGTGAAAAGAAGAACTATGTATAAGAAGGGGTTGGAACATTCATTAATTAACATGCACTAGTTCTCCTTTATAATGACAAGTGAGATACATTTGAAGAGAAAACAAGCATGTTTACTTTTCTCACATACATCATTTTAAAAATTCTTTTTGAAAAATTTTGTTAATATTTGCAATAAATACTGGTCTCATCCTCTCCTCTCTTATTCCACCCCAATTTCATGTGGAAGTTTTTCCAATTACATAGCTCTTTAAACTTTTTATATTTCTTTTTTTATTTGTTGTGACTCATTGAATCCAGCCAGTGATTCCCCTATGTACACTTGTGATTCCTTGGAACACTGGGAACTTATCAGTTATCATACTCATAAAGAAAACAACTTTCCTTCAGCCAGTATCCATCTTTGCTAATAGTTCTTTATCTGGAGATGAATTCTGATCTCATCTCTAATGTCTACTTAATTTTCAACATACTTCATCTTGTGTTGGTATCCAAGCTGCGGTCAGTTAATGTGAACAGCAGCAATGCCATCTTAGAGTGCTAGGTCTCTTTTTTCTTCCCCTTCTTTTGTTATATTGTCTGAGGGCTTTTTAGGGTGGTTATATACTGTGAAAATTATACTTAGTATTATAACAAATTCATAGAGCCAGATATTGGGGAAAAGCTGAAATATCAGAGTCAGAGAAAGAAGCCACAGCCACTTCTCATCCAGCCAACTTCTTAGACAAAAACAGGTAGTAGATTCTATCTCCAAGCATCCTCAGACTAAATGCCTTTTAGTCTGCAGCTGAAAGGAAATCACTCAAAGGAGTACTCCTCCCTTCCCCTTTTCTGTTCAGCTATCACACTTCCTGGTTCAATTTTCCTAGTGTTACAATAAAGGTGTATGCTACAACCACCTGGGACTGTTTGGCCTTGAACTCACAGAGATACAGAAAATCTCTGCTTCCTCAGTTTTGGAATTAAAGGACTGAGTCATTACTCCCTGATCTTCATGGCTTGGCTCTGTTGGTGGCTCTTTTCTCTTATAGTTCAGGCTATATTTATTAAATGTGCAATATATCACCACAGTTATGATGTAAATATGACATTCTCTGACCTTAGGAAGTAATATGTCTCTGCATTTTACTACCAACTGCACTAAAAACTTCTTTCATCATGATTGACAATAACACAAACCTATATATTTAAATATATATATTTAGAAGGTAGAATGACAACATGAACATTTAGAAATTTATCATAAATTGTCCCCTTTGGTTTATGATTTTACTCACATAAATTTTTGGAATGTTTATATTTCATAAAGAGAATTCACTTATGCATGAAAGGTCTTAATCGAGAATGAATGAAATGGTTGGTTATCCCCTAAGCATGCTTGCTTATGTTGCATATATAGTCATATCTTGCCTGAAAGAGTAGTATTGTATAAGGCAGTGTCTCAACAGCTTAAGCAAGAAAAAAAATCACCTGTTTAAAAGTCAAAGCAAAGCAAAACATTAATAAATATTGTTAATGTATTAACTGAACCAATTTATGTCATATTACAGCTTTGTTTGATTGCTGTCTACTTTGAAAACCAAGAAAGCAAGAAAAATACTTGAATTCCAGAAGAGGTATTTATTTAAATAAACAACCAAAAAGATTTAGGTGAACCCGACATGCTGGTTCATGTTTGCAAACAAAAATACCCCAGAAATTTAAAGCATAAATTTTGCTGAATTTGCAGATGGATTAGGCTGCATAGTGGTGAGCTTTATTCCTGGCTGGATTCGGTCTCAAAAATACACAAAAGCAAGTAGACAGATACAAACAACAATAATTAACAACTTAATTATGCAATAAAAACCATAATCAGGCAATATTTAAAAGAACAAATTTTACTCACAGAATCAGTAAGAATTTAAATTACATGAAACCAAATTTTGTAGAAAATTAGAGCCAGTCAAGAAAAGCATCAAGCTTACTTTAATAATATAAATAAGTGTTACTATAATGAAAGTTATTATTTATAGTTTAAAATAAAAAGACACAATCAGAAAAAAATTGTTTTCAGGGGGACATAAAATAACTATTGAGAGGAAATAAAGGATAGATATATTATTTCATTTTCTCATTACTGTCTGTGAAGCTATTAGCATTTTGGATCTGCTGAGGGAGACAGAGATATTTTTCTTTGGAGGTTAAACATTAGTAGAATTGTGCTATTCCATATCTTGATGTCCCATCTATACTTAAACAATTAATTGGTTATAAAATGAAAATATTAGTATTGGAGAAAGGAGTATTGGGGGCATCAAATCAAATAAATATTTATACATAATGGAATTAAATGGTAACTACATTATCATTCAAAGTTTTACTAAACTACTCATATAACACTTCTCTTGTAAACTGTGTTGCCACATAAAAATGTTGTGGTTCATCAAGTATAAAATTTTATGTATTAATGAAAAAATAATTGTGTCACAAGTAGAAAATCTATAAATTTAGAATTTGTTATTTTCAGCAAAACAAGACAGCATCAAAAGAAAAAATTTATCAAAATACTATCCATTCTCAAATAGCCTTTTATTTATTATATACATATTAATAGGACCTAATGAGATAATGTCTAGGTGCATATTTATGCAAAGTGATGATGAATTTAGTTTAGTTACCATTTTTGTCTCATTACACATGCTATAAAATTTTATTGATGTGAAATAATAGAACCTATTTATATGGTCCATTGTAATATTCCAATACATGTATAAGTGTATTTAGCAGAACTGTAAGAAATTGGCCACATCATATCAATAATTTACACAAGAGAATAATGAATTATTGCATGTGTACTAATGATCACTAACTTTCTTCAATTTAATCTAGAACCCCAAACTCATGTAAATTTTCACACATCAATTGATATAGTTAAGATAGTTCAAATAGACATATTAACAAGCCTTTTCCCATGTGTATATCAAGAAAAAAATTGAAAACAGCATTGACATTCTTTATAGAGCACCAAAATCTGGAGTGACATGAGATTATGGGGAATGCTTACTATTAAATTTATAATAACAGGCATTCTAGATTATGTTATTTCAGAACCATGTTTATTACTACATGTATTAGATGGCAGACAACACAAGCATTTTTCTGCAGTTTGGATATATGGTTTATATACATAGTTTAAAATTTGAATTTCTAATGTACATGTACACATATGCATTTGTGTGATAATATATGTGGTGGAATATTCTGTATGCTGTAAATAAAGTAACTGATTTGGCCTATGTACAGCATCGTAGAAGTGGGCAGAGAATCAGAGGGCAGGCAGGTAGGAAAGGGTGGAGTTAGCCAGCATGTTGGAATCCAGGTGAGCCATGGACTGAGGGCCATTTGGTGGAAAGATAAATGGAAATGGGTTTAATTATGATGAAAGAGCTAGCTAGTAATGTGCTTAAGATATGGGCCAAACAGTGTAAAGGATATAAGCATGTGATTCATTTCTTTGGGGGACAAAAGCCGTGGAGCGGGAACCAGGTTCCAACCACCACCACGGGCCACGCCAGGTCACAAACCTCCCGGACCCAAAACGGGCTGGAGAAACTTTCTACAACAAATATACATGCATGAATAGAAGTGTATCTTTTAGTTGTCTGTTTTTTGTGTGATGTGTTTCTCTGTGTATCCTTAACTGTCCGAGAACTCCACTTTGTTGTCCAGGCTAGTCTTGGATGCAGAGATTCACTGGGCTCTTCCTCTCAAGTATGGGGTTTAAAGGTGTGTACCAATAAACAAGACAACTTTCAGTTGTTTAGCTTTCAACATTCTTATTTTTACTACAGTTCAAGCAATTGTGTTTTTATATTGATACATATTTTAATGTATTTTATAGGTACATGCAATACCTTAAAATTATTATTCATTTTAACTGAGAAATTAAAACATAATTTGTTTTTTTATGGTGAAAAAAGTATATTTAGAATTAGCCAGCTGGACTGAGTTTAGATGATCTCAATTTTGTTGGCAACATCCAGAGCATTATAATCAGGAGCCAATTGAACACAGGCCTTGTTCTCTCCATGAGACCTTATGAGGTTGTTGACCACATTACTTCTATGTCACAGCCTGTTTGATCTGCCTTGACATCCATAATGAACACAAGTGTGTTGTTGTCTTCTATCTTCTTCATGGCTGACTAAGTGGTCAGGGGGAACTTGATGATGGCATAGTGGTCAAGCTTGTTTCTCCCGGGCATGCTCTTTCTAGGGTATTTGGGCTGCCTCCTGAGCCTAAGTGTCTTGGGATGCCAGAAGATGAGTGACATGTGGATCTTCTTTTTCTTGTGGCTGTGGGCACCCTACAAGTGGGTGGAGAATCAGAGGCAGCCATGTAGGAGAAGAAGGGTGGAGTTATGCCAGTCTCCGTCAGACCCCCAAGAGGAACAGGTACCAACCAGCCACAGGCTGAGCCACATGGTGGGCAGATTAATAGAAATGAGTTGAATTAAGATGAAAGAGCTAGCTAGTAATGTGCTTAAGATATGGGCCAAACAGTGTAAAGTATATAAGCGTGTGATTCATTTCTTTGGGGGACAAAAATCGCAGCATGAACCAGATTCCAAACTGCCGCCATGCGCGCCAGGTCACAAAACTCTCGGACCCAAAACAGGCGCCGGGAAAAACTTATTACAACATGGGTGGCATCACAGCAGGGCCTCTTAGAGGAGCTGTGCTTCTGTATAGCACAAGAACTGAACCTACTGGAGAGATGGACTTTACATCCTGAACTCTCTCCACCTAGATAGATTTGCAGGAGTATGTGATATACTTGCCACACTTCAGCTACCAAGTATAGTCAGATTTTTCTGAACTCTCAGCTACCAAGTAATGACATTGGATACTTTTTATTAATTATGAAAACTTAGGCATAACCTATTCATGTTAGCAACTAGCTTTTATGACTTAAATTAACCCATTTATATTAATCTATGTTTGGTCACATGGCTTTATAATCTCTCCTTCATACTGACTTCCCCTTGTGTCCAAGCTGGCAAATTTCCTGCCTCTTAAATTTGTCTCCCAAGTTCCTTTCTCTCCCTGGAGGTCCTGCCTGTACTGTCCTGCCAGATTATTGGTCATTTAGTTCTAAACTATTCAGAAGTGGCCTAGGCTGAGACACATCTTCATAGTAGACCAAAAGATTATCCCACAACATTGTATCATATAGAAAACAGCTTTTTGATATAACCTGATTCAGGTTTTTCTTCTCCTGCCTACTTGTAAGGGATTTTGGACAGATAGACAAGCTGATATACTGTTTAGTCATATTGAATTGTTCCAAAAGAAACAGTAGCTGACATGACTTGTCTCTAGCTACTCCTGGAATTGTATGAAGCAAATATAATGATTGTAGGTTTTCTTCACTAATGAATATTCATAAGCTATTTGTGAATCAGAAAGCTATCCCCTTTTTAGCTGGTTATAGTAGCTTACAATTACAAGCTCAATGTTAGGAATTCTTTTTTTTCCTATTTTTTAAAGTAGTAAATGTTTTAATTTTTTATTTATAAAGTCTTTTTAAAAAAAAAAATCAATGTATCCCCTTGCTCTCCCTCCTTTCCCCCTCCCAATCTCTCCTGCTCAGCCTTCAGCCTCCCCCCCTCCCCATCCCATTTCTTCCCCAAAAGTGCAAGAGGTCCCAAGGTGGATCAACTCAGCATCCCTCCAGGCAAGGAAATCTAAAGAATTGAAATTACCAAGAATTCTAAGCCAGCCATTGGGAGTTTTAGAGAACTCCAGAAGATACAGCGAATGACATTGTATCCAAAGGGGAAAAAAGCTATATTTTTGTTTCAAGTATGCAAGCACTTTACTGAACCTTTATTTTTTAAATATGAGTATTTGTAACATTATATTTTAGACAAGATTTTTTCTCTTTAATGATTTTAAATCATTAAACAATTCCAAAAAAGTATAAAGAATATCAAATGGAATTTCCAATAAAAAATTGAAAATGAGTGTTTTTCTCTATTACTAGCAGGTACAGAAAGCCAATTTTGCTTTTTGCTTCTATGATGATATTATTCTACCCTCCACTCTTCATTAAAATAATGCCTGTGTGTCAGGTGTTCTAGATGGATAAGTAAACATAGCTATTTTAACAGAATAGGTGTATATCAAGTGTGTAAGTGGGGTTTAAAAGATAAAATTCATTGAAAAGTTTGATATGAGATAGGGAGCTCATTAAGAAGGGAATTACTGTTAAAGCTACTAGAGAACCCTGCTTTAGTTCCAAGCACCCACATGATGACTCACAACTCTCTAGGCACAAAGCATGTACTCAGTGCACATTCTTATATACAGTCAAAATACAAGTACACATAATACAATAACTATTTCTACATTTGGTATGCATCTAGCTTGAATTAAGAGACAGAAAGCAAGTTGTCTGCTAAACGTAAATAACTGCAGCCCCCAAAAATATAGTAAAGTTTTATTTTTTATGAACTTACAACTCTTTTTTTTTGCTTCTATGATATTTTTCCAGTATTTGAATTATAGAAGATTTTCAACACATAGTGAGTACACAGGTGACATCCCACCCAGGAATGATTGCCATTATCACTGGGAGCAGCACTGCATAGTGAGGACAGTTTATTAGTAGTAGTAGTAGTATGAACGAAGTCCTATTTTTTATCCATGTATCCCCTTGTTCAAACTCCTTTCCCCCTCCCACCCCTCCAAGTCACTCTTCTCCCTATCACTTTCTCTTCTCCCCAGCAAGTTATCATTCACTTAGTTCAGCACCCACTGCAGGCAGATTCACTTTTCTCACCCCAACATCAAGATTGGGTCAGGTGATCCTCTGGAGGGAATAGGCTTCAAGGTGCCAGCACAAGGTGCTTCAGATCCCAAACTGTTCAGTAGTTGTGGTTTGCAGTTTGGACATGCTTTGCATTTTGTTTAAAGTCCACTAAGGAGTGAATACATCCCTTGCTTATCTTTCTGGGTTTGTGATACCTCGCTTAGGATGTTTTCCAAGTCCATCCATTTGCCTGCATATTTTAGGATATCATTTTTTCTTACTGCTGAGTAGTATTCCATTGTGTAGATGTACCATAGTTTGTTAATCCATTCTTCAGTTGAGGGACATCTAGGTTGTTTCCAGGTCCTTGCTACTACAAATAATGCTGCTATGAACATAGTTGAGCTAATACCTTTGGAATGTGAATGCACTCTAGACAGTTCTACTTAATTCAATATGAACAAACAAGATAAAGCTCATTAGTGCCTCAAGATGTAAATTACAGAATTTTCATGGCATAATACAGGAAAGATGAAAAAACATAAAATAAATGAATAAATACTGTAAATCTTAGCAATTATTTTGGATATTTTGGACTGGAAAAATTTCAAACCCATGGCTGAATAATAAGGAAAGAGCTTCTTCAAATGAGTTGCATGGAAAAACCATAGAGACCTGGGAGAGGTCCTTACTTGTTTAGTTGAATATTAATTTATGCATGAACATAAAATGAACAAATAGAGCTGAGCACTGGTTAAAGAGATGCCCTCAGAAGATATTGCATAAATTTTATTGGTTATTATAACAAAACCCAGAGCCAGATATTGAGGAAAAGCTGAAATATCAGAGAGACAGGGAACTATCTACAGCACATCCTCACCCAGCTCAGGACAGAATAGATTTTATTGAGGCCTCAGGCTTATTGGGCACTTATTAAAAGCATGGGTCACCACTCCCTGACTTTCATGACTTGGCCGTGAGAGATAGACATTGTCTTCTGATATTTCAGGCTATTTTTTTTATTAAATATATCTCTATAAGAAGTAGAGTAGAAAATGAATGTGACATCTTCGTACTAAAATTATCATACTTAAAAATGAATGCTTCGTGTTGTCTTGTACAAATTCACAATAAGTTACACAACACAACGGATGACTCCAGATAAATGTTGAGAAACTGAATTTATTTCTAGCCAAATTTCTGTGTTACTTAGATATAAACCTTTTTTAAGTTTGGTCTTTATAATTATCTATTTTAGCCTATTAGTACCAATTTAAAAATAAAAAAAGGTCATGTTTACAGAACTTAGACATTTCTTAAAGGTTTCTACCTTAGCAAACCTGCTGATTCTGTGTGAGGACGAGCCTTTATACAATGATAACACCTTTACCTGTTTACTTTTCTTCTACTTTTTAATTTTATGCAACCAATTCTTCTATATTTACTTCTGTTTATTATGTCTTTTTGGGACAACCCCCCCAAAAAATATTACCTTGCCTACCCAAATGTTCTGCTGTGTTTCCTTGATGCCTTCTCTTAATTTCCTAGATTTTGATCATCAGACCATGTCTTTAATCATTTTAGTTTATTATGTTAAGATACCAAGAACTGTGAGCTTATTTGATTTTTTTTAACTGTGGATACCCATGTTTTCAACGAAATTGAAAATATTGTTTATTTGCAATATGTGGTTTTAGTATTTTGGCTGAAAAATCTGTTGGATATAGACACAGGATTTTCAGCGTAAGCCTTTAGTCCTGTTTGGTATGAATGCCTTTGTATTTTATACAAAATTACAAAAGATTTCATTTCCAGATTTATAAGCACATTTTAATTCAGAATCATAATACTTCATGATCACTTCAGTTATTCCTTTGGCTCTTGTTGATGCTGAAGCCTAGCAACACATTAATTCAGAACTTCTCTGTTCCAAAAGCTTGAGACAATAAATTTCTATTGTTTCAACCACTCAGTTATTATTCTGCTACAGCAATCCTTATTCCTACTTTTCTATTAAATTTCAACAGTATGATTTTTATATCAAACATTTCTTTTTCTTGAGTTCTTGTTTTAGTTAGAATTTTATACAATTAAGTATTTCATTGTTCTACTACTACTTTTGTACCCTTCTCATTTATGGAAAAATGTGTTCATTTATAACATCTAAAATAGATAAAAATACATGCATAGAATTCTTGTGACACTATCAAAGTAAGGATCAGTTTAATATTGACATAGGCTACATTTTTTTCTAGAGAATGAAATGCATTGTTCTGTTTTTCTTGAGTCCAGTGATATCAGAAGATATCCCATATCTGAAATATTCACACTAAAGACTTTCTGAATTCTTTATAATATTTCAGGCAGTATACATTGGGTTATTTCTTATAAGCAACAATGAGTAATATAACTCTAGAAATTTCATCCATGGATCATGCCCAAAATTAGAATTTAAATATTTCACTGTTTGTTGAAGTAGTTTCAGAGTATCTGTACATGAGAATTTCAAGAAAAAGAGAAATTGCCTCAGGGCAGATCATACTATCCACTTCATTTTATCTTGTATGGCATAGCCCTTCCAAACTCAAACATATTATTATTTATTTGTTTATTAATATCTATGTGTTTTTTCTTAATGTGTGGCTTCTGTTTAATTAGAGTATTCAATCAGATTTTTTTTTGGTATACAGAGTAAAATACAGTATGTGAAAGATCACTGTCTTCTTCAGACATCACTTTCAAAAAGTCCATTGTATAATCTGGCCTTTTAGAACTTGTTTGAGTTTTTGCAGTGCTATACTTTATATTTAATAAATTTTGCCTCAAAATTAGCAGACAGAGCAAAACCACATTTAGCAATGAAGGGTTGGGAGTGCTGATGACCCAAGATTTTAATCCCACCACTGGTAAGGCAGAGATGCTCTGAATGTCTGAATTCAAGACCAAACAAAGTCAGGAAGTGGTGGCACAGACCCTTAATTTCAGCACTAGGAAAGTTGAATGAAGATGCAATGGGTGGGCAGAAAAAGAGGAGACTAGAGTTAGGCCCTTTGCCTAAGACCCTGGGCCCTTTTCTAGGGGGACCCAGAGGCAGTTAGTCTGAGGATTCAAGGAGAGAGGCCCCAGAAGTTGGCAAGGTAAAAAGTGTCTGTGGCTTGTTTCTCTGCCTCTTTCAGTGTTACCCCAGTTTGTGACTCAGAGTTTTTATTATAAGACAAAGTAATATAGTTTTCTACTACTGTGATAAAACACTGTGATAAAAAGCTACTTGGAGACAAATAAGTTAATTTCAGATTATATTTTACAGCCTTTCATGAACAGAAGCCAAATAAAAAAAGTACAATGGAGCCCAGATATAGGAGGTATAAATCAGGCTATGAGGGACTCTGCATTCTGGATTATGCACCATGGGTTTCTCAGCCTGATTTCTGGCACAACTATAAACCTCCTGTCCAAGAGTAGATGAGATCTTCTACATCAATCATTCAAAAAGAAAATGTCTACAGACTAGTGTACTGGTCAATCTTGCAGAGGTATTTTCTCAGAAGATGTTCCCTCTTCTTAGATGATTCTATTTTATACAATTTAACAAAAATGTCTGACCAGATTATAATATTTCTCTTCAGAAATCATCCCTGAGTCTTGTGGGAAAGAGGTTTACTATAAATGCCTCATTTAGAACCAGAAAAATCATAGGTTACTGAGAAAGGCTGGGAATAAAAGTCATTTCACAGTAAAGAAAACACCAGTTGGTTGTCCAGTGTGAAACAATCATCCCTGAAGCTATGAAAGCTGTATGTGTACACACACAGAGGTAAGGAAGCGTTGTAAAGATGGAAAAGATGGTTATATTTAGTAATATAATAATATATGTGTATATGTGTGTACATAAATGTATGTAATCATAATTAGTATAAAAATAAGATACCATAAATTGGAAGGAGTGTAAGTAGGGACATACAGATGCATTTTGAGGAAGAAAGAGAGAAAAATGTAATTAAATTCTAATCACAAAAATAAAAAGAAAATAAAATTAGCTTTAAATTAAAATTGTTAAGGAAAAATTGAAGATAAATAATTCGGTATTCTGCTTAAAATATTGAAATAAGACATTGGTTTATGTAGTAAAGTGAAATGTCTCTAAACTTTTTAAGTCATATATAATTTTTCACTTTCTTTTTTTTTAAACTTGAAAAGTTTATTTTCCACCACTTCACAAATTCACTTTAAATGATGTCTTCTTAAAAATATTGTTTCTTTTAAAATCCAAATTGTCCATAAAAACCCCCAATTTTTTAAAAGTTTTTATTATTATTATTATTACTATTATTATGAACAAACAAGTCACACTTTCTATCCCTGTATATCATTCAAGGTCCCTTTCCCCTCCTGCCACATCAGATCATTTTTTCTTCTCCACAACTCCCCATCCCCTCCCTGGGGAGGCAGCAGACAGTCCCATGGTCCCATTGACCCAAAATTACTTAGTTCAGTCTCCACTCCTGGCAGATCCAGTTTTGTCTCCCCTCCCTCGAGAGTGAGTCAGGTGTACCTTTAAGGTGGAGTGGGATCCGAAGAATCAGTCCAGGGTGTTTCTGATCCTAAGCTGTTCAGTGGTTGTGGTTTGCAGCTTAGGCATGCTTGGCTTTTTTCTTGTTTGTTTGTTTAGAGACCACTAATGAGTGAGTACATCCCCTACTTATCTTTCTGAGTTTGTGATACCTCGGTCAGGAGAATATTCTCCAAGTCCATCCATTTGCCTGCATATTTTAGGATATCATTTTTTCTTACTGCTAAGTAGTACTCCATTGTGTAGATGTACCACAGTTTGTTAATCCATTCTTCAGTTAAGGGACATCTAGGTTGTTTCCAGGTTCCTGCTATTACAAATAATGCTGCTATGAACATATTTGAGCTAATACCTTTGGAATATGACTGTGCATCATTAGGGTATACACCCAGAAGTGGTATTGCTGGGTCCTTGGGGAGATTGATTCTCAATTTTTTGAGAAACCGCCAGAAAGTGGTTAGTTTAACTCCTTGGGAAACATTATTATTTAGCCTAAATATACATGATATACATGATGCTTTTCTTCATCATACTTTTTTGCTTATAAGTCTTAAGACCATAAAATTCACAAAACATTTTTCTTTCATAATCATTTTCAGCCTCCTTTCCTAAATTTCTTTGAAAATTCACCCTGAGAAAATCCTTCTTGTCTAAGGTATTGCCAGTCAAGTTAAAGTCATATTTTATTTATTGATTAGAGCTTCCTGAAAAAATCAATTTAATGTGAATTTTGGCTCCTACTTAACTCCCCAAGTGTAAAATTTGGCATTGTTGAAAGTCTTCATATCTTAACTGCAATTCATTTCCATCATGAGACTGCTAAAATATTCCAGAGACTGATTTGTAGAATACAAAGTAGTGTTGTATGGTTAATTAACTTATTGCTGTGTCACTAACACAGATAAAAGCACAAAGTCAAATGCTTGTGGTAGGTACTCTTTGTTTCCAGAAGGGAGCCATTTTAGTGTTATAAGTTATAGTTTGCACAAGACTGACTAGTATTTTATTACTAGGAAAACCAGAGGCAATTATAGCTTGAGGTAGCACAATTCAATACCTTCACAAAGAAACCATCTTTTATTGTGAGCATTTCTATTAATCTGTGTATTGTCACATGAACCTTAGCTTTACTAGTCCTCTGATATCTTGCTTCTTGGGCTGCTCACTTCTGATTCTGCCTCTCTTCATACCAGTTTTGTGCCTATAAGTAACTTCAATAAATACATTGTTTCATTAAACTAGGCTTGGTTTGCCATCAGTGGCTTTTCTGCCCTTATCTAAATTCAGTGGTTACCTATGAAGTTCTCAAATGGTTTCTTTTTCTGTGACTGTGGCTACCTATTTTACTTCTCCTATCTCTCAGTTTTAACCCCCTGCCAAAAATATATTATTTTTATTATTTGATGTTTCTATCTAGGTATGTGAGTCTCATATTTGAGATAAAGAGTTTAGATTCAGATTATTTAAGATTTTCTTAGCAACATGTCGCAGATTGTATACCTTTACAGCAGGAATTTATTATTGTAGACCCCTGGAGGTTAGAGGTAGAAGATTCATGAATTATTAGTGTCAATCTCAAATGCAAGATCCTTCCTTAGATTGCATATAAGCCCCTCTAATGCTCATAGTCTGTCTACTTCCTAGTTACAAGGAATGATCTAATTTCCTAGGAGACTAATATAATTGGATCAGAGCTCAGTTGCATGACTTCACAGAGTACAAATTATATCCTTAAAGCCTGATATTATAATATTCATTCCATTACACTAAGACTAAAACTAAAATGTATAAATTTTGAGAACATATTTCAAACACACTGGTGTAACACTGGAAGACTGTGTGGTCAATTTTATAATTAAAGAAATGTTATGTAGTTTCAGTCCTTGAACCTGCTCATGACGCTAGCTAAGGCTGAGATGCCCTTGTCTCTCTCATAGCCATGGATCAGAATGTGATTCTTCAACACTTTATCATTGGTTCTATAATAGTTAGAAGGAAAATCCTCAAACTGTGTTTTCCTACAAGAATAATGTCAATCTAGAAGTAACCAGATATTAGTGGACAAACACCCATTCAGTGAGCTACATGTATTAACAAAATAATGATGAACATTGATACAGTTATTCTGTAACATCATAAAGATTCTGCTAGATGAATAATCAACCACAAATTTCTTCTCCCAGTTATACACAGGTTAAAGGAATTTTATACACAGTTATACAAAGGGATCATAGGGTTAAATAATATAATATTTATTTCCAGAAATTTTTTCTTGTTATATTTTGAGTCACCAAGTATCTCCTAGGAGAGCAGAAAGAAGAGAGAGGAGGGAGAACACATGTAACTGAATCAGTTTAAATCACAACTAATTATAGCCTGACCTCAATGTGTATGTCACATATATACTTTGGAAAAACACCACTTCTTTAGCAAAAGGTATTGGGAAACTTGTATGAACCTGAAAAGAAATAAAAAAGATTTTTATTTCTGACCCTGTACGAAGTACAGCTGCCAAGTAGATCAAAGACTTCAACAGAAAACTCAATATCCTGAAACCAATAAAGGAAAAATGTAAAGCAGAACATTTACATTTATAGGCACAGGAAATTATAACAGCAACTAACAAATGCAACTTCATAAACACTAAACAGCTTTCATACAAAAAGAGTAAGGGGTCTTTTGAGTATATAGAAAACATTTGATCTGTGTATATTTTTATAGATGATATATGATCATTTAAAAATGAATAAGACCCAATCATTCTCAGTAAGCCGCAACTCTATTTTTTTGTACAATAAAAGTTCAGAGCTCTCTCAGGCTGTGTTAAAACAGACTTTATTCCAAGCTATAGCTACAAGGATTTAAAAGGAACATCAGCCTTCATTCCATGAGATCAAATGCCAAGCAATTTGCAAAGTTTTGACACTTATTTAGAGCACTGAAAGCTCATGAAGGAGTTATTAATCTTTATTAGACATGATCTCACCATGTAACTTCACCTTTCCTGCAACTTGCTGTATAGCTCAACTCTACTTCAGACTCATGGAAATGCATCTAATTGTCCTTTAGCACACAGAAATAATAGGAATGTACCACATTGCCAGACTAATATACTTCAGTTAATTTAAAGGTAGTAGATAGTGAATAGTTTCAGGTCTCCAACAATAAGAACAGTGATTATACTTCCATTGAAGATACAAATTTAGTCTATAAATTCAACAAATAAAAAACATAGGAAATCTGGCAAGGCAACATGGCAGTATTTTGAATCATACTACTGCAGTAGTTAATATTTATAGTCAACTTGCCTGGAGTTTAGAATAAGCTAGGTGATGTACCCTTGGGTAAATCGTGAAGAGCCTTTCCAGGGAGGTTTAACTGGGGAAGGAATACCTTCTCTGATTTTGAACAGCAGCATTATAGGGCTCGACAATAGGAATGCCTAAGAGGAAAAGTAAAGTCAGTGGTCTTTACTTTCTGAGTGAAGGTGCAATAAGACCTGGCTCACATCCTGCTACATTGGATAAAGTAGCTCTCATAGCCAAGTGTCTTTGGCAGTATGGAACATAGCCTGAAATGGAGCAAAAGTACATTCTTCTTTCCTCATTACTTTTATCAGAAAGTTTGTCCCAGCTATGTGAAAAGTAAAATATCCAATAATTGTTGGTAGTCACAACTGATGATTAATTTCTAGAAGACGTGAAAGTGTTCTCTTTATAGTTCCTTCAGGAGAGGAGAAATCTTATGGTCAGCAAATGTGTTCAAAAAGCCACAAAATCTTAGGACATAGATTAGAATTTATGATGTAGTTTTACTGTGTGTGCATATATTTATTTATTTATTTTAGATTTTTAAATGATGAATAAAGTCATATTTTTTAATCCGTGTATATCCTTGTTCAAGCTCCCTTCCCCCTCCCACCCCTTCCAGTCACTCAAATTCTTTATGTATTCTATAGCCATATAAACTCACGATAGGTGATAAAATATCTTTAGTTGTGAGTCTTCCTCTATTACTGAAGTGTTCTTCTCTCTCATTTGTCTCAGTTAACTCCTGCTCATGGTCTTCCTCTGCATCCCTCTCTCTACTTCCTCTTTCTGCTCCTCCTTTACCTGAGGCAATTGCTACACAATCTTTACAAAAACTTATGTCTTTTCTTATAATACAATTTGCAAGACCTTTCACAGTTAACTATCATTTCTTGTAGTAATGGCAATGACATGCATTTTTTTGTTTGTTACACATATTTTATTTTGAACTTTTAGAATTAAATTGTAGACAGATAATTTAATGTATAGTAAAAACACAATTGTTTAAAAATATCATCAGCAACTAAGGAGATGATCAGGTATTTTTTCTTCAATTATTTTATATAATGGATGACATTTATAGTTTTACATATGTTGAAATATTCCTGCATTTCTAGGATGAAGCCTACTTGATCATGGTAAATAACTATTTTTATATGTTGTTGTATTCAGTTTGCCAGAATTTTATTGATAATTTTTGCATCAATGTTCATGAGGAAAACTGATCTGTAATTTTCTTTCTTTGTTGTGTCATTGAGTGGCTTCGGTATTAGAATTATTGTGGCCAAAAAAAAAGAGTTTGCCAATATTCCTCCATTTTCTACTGTATAAAACAATTTGAGGAGCATTGGTATTAGTACTTATTTGAATGTCTAGTAGAATTCTGCACTGAAACCATCTGGTCCTGGGCTTTTTTTATATTTGGGAGGCTTTTAATGATAGCTTCAATTTCTTACACCCTAATAGTGGGAGACTTCAGTACTCTACTTTCAACCCTGGATAGGTAAACCAGACAGAGACTCAACAGAGAAATAAGGAGTCTAAAAGAGGTTATGATGCAAATGGATTTAATGGATACCTACAGAAGCCTCCACCCAAATGCAAAGGAATATACATATTTCTCAGCTCCTCATGGATCTTTCTCCAAAATTGACCACATAATTGGTCATAAAGCAAATATCAACAGATACAGAAAAATGGAAATAATCCCTTGTAACATATCGGACCACCAGGGCCTAAAGTTAGAGTTCAACAACATCAAAAATCAAAGAAAGCCTACCAACTCATGGAAACTAAACATCACTAAGCTGAACCATCTCTGGGTCAAGGAAGAAATTAAGAAAGAAATCAAAGTCTTCCTAGAATTTAATGAAAATGAATCCACAACGTATCCAAACTTGTGAGACACAATGAAAGCAGTCTTAAGAGGAAAATTCAAAGCGCTAGATGCCTATATGAAAAACCTAGGGTCTTTAATCTGATCTTGATTTACTTTTGGTAAGTGGTACCTGTCGATTTTTGTGGTGTATAAATTTTCTTTCTCTTTTTCTTTTCTTTTCTTTTTTTTTTTTTGGAACAAGAAGGAATTTATTTTGATGGTTTTGATTTTCCATAGATATTTGTCTCATGGTCTTATATGATCTACTTTCTTTCTGTGTCTTTATATTACCCTCTCAATAATAACAGGTGACAGACATGTCACACAGACAAACAACTACAGTATTACAGCAATGAAGTAGAATATGACATGACAAAATTTTGAATTTATGGAAGAAATTCCCATGGTTCTATTACAAGTTTTATAATTAAAAACATTGTAAAATTCAATGATGAGTTACTCTGAGGGCTAAGATGAAGATGAACCTTAATATATTTACTATTTTTTCCACTTTTTCTATCAACATTGAACATATTTTAACTCCACAAAGTTAAAACATAGTACTTTTATTGACATAATTTTAGATTAAAATTCTATATAAAGATAAATATCATTTGATTTTAACAATTTATATCAACTTTAATGTAAAATTACTCAACAAATGGTGTAAAAAGCTTAATTATTCAAAATTAATAAGTTACCCGGCATGTCAATAGTTAAGCCATCTATTTCTCCTTATAGCCTTATTCAATCTTTTGCTTAAAAATCTCATGTGCCACCTCTTTGTTTAAATATATACCTCTTGTCTAAACTCAGGTACAGAATAAATACAAAAAAGATTATACTAGTAAATAACAGTAGATCTTTCCCTTAGGTCTACAATCTGGCTAGCTTTCAGCTTAGGGCAAAAAAGGTGACATGTATGTGTATTATCTCATAGAGAGGCTGTCAATCAATTAAAATTTGTTATTTCAACAATAATTGTAATACTAATGCACAGTAGGAATGAATGTCTTGCCCACCTGATTGTTATTGTAACTCAGTGCTTAAAGCTCAGTTTATATATAATTAGTCCCCAGCAATGCTTATGGAACCTTCTAGCATAATGAAAAATAGCCAGTAAAGATGAAGCTTTCAGGTTGTAGCCAGCTTAATTTCCTCATGATCTATGGCTCAAGAATACAGTGTTTTTAAGCAATAGGATAATATTGTCAAATTTTGAAGAGCACCCAAAAGCAAGGACAGTAATTTGTAATATTTGGGAATCTGTGGAATATTCCTGGCCACCAACAAACAGAGAGTAACCTTTGAACATACAATATCACTGTTTCCTACTTTCTTAAGAATTAAAGTATTTGCTATGATTAGAAGATAACTTAATATTATAACTTTTTCAATAGTAAGCCTATTGCTATTTTTTCAATATATTCTGACTTTGATTTTAAAAGTTCTATGTGTTATTTTGATAGGTTATAATGCTATATTTAAAATCACTCACATTAAAAATTGATGAATATCCATAAACTGTATATTATTGTCTTTTCTTTGACATTTTAACTGCTATGAGATATTTCTTTGTAAAAGCTGCTAAATTAAACACACATATTATATGTATATATAATAACTTATATAGTTATTTTGTTTTCAAAATTAGGGTCTGCAAATATGTTGCTTTGAAAAAGAGTTTCTGCTTTTGTTTCCACAGAATCTGAGAACTTGTAGATTGCTTTAAGGATAATATAGTTTGAACAACTAAGACCTGCTGAGGGTAACAGGCTGAGATTATTCAGCCTCACAGACTCCTACAGTTAATACTTGATTATATTTCTAAATTTTCTTTGTGTTCTCATAAGATTTTCTTTTTTCCTTTTATTATTATTATTATTATTATTATTATTATTATTATTAACAAAGAAGTCACACTTTCTAACATTGTATATCTTTATTCAAGGTCCCTTCTCCCTCCCACCACATCAGGTCATTCTTTCTTCTCCACAAATCCCCATCCCATCCCTGGGCAGGCTGCAGGCAGTCCCATGGTCCCACTGACCCAATATTGCTTAGTTCAGTCTCCACTCCTGGCAGATTTTCTCCCCCCTCCCTCAAGAGTGAGTCGGGTGTTCCTCTAGGTGGAGTGGGATCCAAGGTGTCAGTCCAGGGAGTTTCTGATCCCAAGCCTTTCAGTTGTTTTTTTTTTGTTTGTTTGTTTGTTTAGAGTCCAAAGATTTTCAGCACCCCCAATTAGCAAAAAGTAATATGGAAAGCTATGTCCCAATTCTCAAAATATTGTTATAAATGTTTATTTTTCTTTAAAAGGGGTTGATTTTGTATGGTCATTGGTCATAGTCAAACTTTTTTTTTTAAAGAGGGAATGATAAAGAAATGATAAAAAGAAGTAGATTATTGACTCTAATTCAATCCAAGAAACAACTATTAATCATAAAATTATTTATATTGGTATGGATTTGGATTTAACAATATTAATTTAAAGTTAATTAGGCTATGCTGTATGTATACTTTTACTGTTCTTTAAGATAATATGTTTATGCAACTCATTTAAAATTGTAATGTTTTACTAAGAAATACAAATTAATAGTCTCCTATGTTATCCAACTTCTAGTGAGTTAGGTGTTTTAGGTATACAAAGATATATTTCAGATATATAAAGATAGGAAATCTTTAAACACTCAAAGGTCTACAGATTATGGCTTTTAAAATGATTTAAAAACTTAGATATTTTTACATAGTATAGCATGTTTGCTAGTGGCAGCACCAATTTACTTCAAGAAAGTAATAGGCATTGAAAAAACTTCATCTTGAGTTTCTTTCTTTGTTGCAAATGTTAGCATCTGGGCAAAAGTGTCCACTTGCCTGGATTGCTTGGCAATATGCTGTATAACTAGACATACAAAACCATAGGAAGTTGGCCATTGAACTTTGCTGAAACATTGCAGGAACATCCTTCAGTTTCCTGCTTCACATTAAAAAACAAACAAACAAACAAACAAACAACAATCAACCTGCTAGACATTGTGCAGGAAACAAAGGAAAGTGACTAATGACCTTTGCCAATAGGCAAGAAAATCCTTTAAATTTCCTGCTTCATTAAAATGTCTGCCAGTTATTCGAGGTGGTTAGGCTGAAGATAAATGCCCAAATGTTACAGAGAAATTTTGAGTTACTGTCCAGGCATCCAGATGTCTCTTTAATTTATAAAATTTTGGAATTTGCTTACAGTGTACCTTCTGTTTACTCAGGTAATGTTATATCCTTCTTGGGTCTTTAATGAAGTTAAAGACTAGATAAGTAGAATTATAGTTTTATAACCATGATAAGAGGTAAATTTTATATATATGTACATATATAGATATAAAACTTTAGACTCACAATATAGGATAAATGGTATTTTCTTTAACTTTACTAATTAAAAATTGACTGGATATTGTACCTGTAACTCTTGCTTGATAATTGTTCTGTTATATGTAATTTTACATTGTTAAAGTTGAAACATTCCTTTTTGATTAGTCAGAAAGACGGAGTGATATGAGATGTCTTTCTACATGTAGGGAATATATGTTCCTACTATTAGTAAATAAAGAAGCTCTTTTGGCCTAAAATAAAACAGTTTAAAGCCAGAAAGATAATATAAGATGGGCAAAGTCAGGGATATATAATTCAGCTACCCAAGAAGAGAGCTCCAGTAAGTTGCTGGTCATGTGACAATACATAGGCTATTAGAAATTGGTTAATTTAAGATGTAAGAGCTAGGTATAATAGCCTGAGCCATACACCAAAGAGTTTGTGATAAATATAAGCCTCTGTGTGTTTTATAAAAATAAATAATAAATGAAACTTTCAGTTACATGTACTTTCTGATAGAGAAACAAAAAGCTGAATACAGCAGTGCTGAAAAAATTCCTTCATATGTTACTGAGATAGTACAATTTGCAAACAAGCATGTATAATTTATTTAAATATACACAAAATATTTGGCACAGCTATTTGCAAGTTTCCTCTCAATAGCCCAGTATCAATCTTTTAAAAAATCCAAATTATTTCTGCACTGGTGGATAGAAAACATCTTAAAGCTATATCTAGAATAATGAAAGTGATTTAATTTTTCTTACAGATGCATGACTTCTTAGAGTTAATAATATTCTCAAAGATAAATGTTATATAAACATGGAGCCTTTATTGTAATAGTCAACTGAAATCTTTACCAATTTTCATTTGGTTTGTCCAAAGCTTTCCAGCCACATAAAGCCCTTTTCAAAATTGGTAAATTTGCATTTATTTCTCTTTATTAAAGTTACTGTTTATTATGTAACATATGTTGATTACAATTTCCCTTCCCTCAAGTTCTACCAGTTTCTCACTTCATCTCTCCTCCAGATCCAGATCCTTTCTGTCTCTTATTAGTAAAAGCAGGATTCTAACGGATGAAGATAAAGTGTAACATAATATAATGTAAAATGATAAAACAAAACCAGCATATATGAAAAGGACAAAACAAACAACAAAGAAAGCCCAAGAAATTGATAAAGATGCAGAGAATCATAACTTAGTTTTAAAGTTAGAGGAGCATTATAAACAAGACATTAATTTATCAGCTTTAAAAACTGACTTTTAGACTGAGCTAAGGTCAAACTTGCTCACTCAAAGAACACAAGAATTTAGTCTTACCAATTCTAATGCTCAGGTCTACTAGAATGTTTTACAGTTTACAGTGTGAACTATGAACTATTTGAAATTTTATGAATAAAGATGTTTCAAATGAAATATTCCATTGGAAAATATAATTCAAATTTTGTCAGCCAGAGAAATGTGTCCTGATATAACCATAGATTATGCTACCATAGTTATAATAATGGTATTATAATACATATAGTGTATTGATGAGAAGAGAGTTATTGTTTTTAAAAATCTATGTATTTTAAACTTCTATGATCGGTATTTATTACAATATCTTGTTGTAAAAAGTTTCTGACTGGCTGTTCCTGTTTAGCCTCAAGATTCAGATCCACAGTCCCACAGAATCACACAGACACTTGTATTATTTTTACGTGGATTAACCCAGGCCCAGGCATATAATTTGCTAACTCCTTCATCTCAACTCAACCCATTTTGTTCAGCCATGCAGCTCGGTACTTCTTCTCAGAGCAGCATTTCCTCTGTGTCTCCTGGCAGCTCTGGCAACTCTGACATCTGTCTCTGTTCTTCCTGTACTCAAAGTAAATTTCAAAATACATAAAATAACAAACTTTTTGAAATATTAGATAATGGAAATTTTATACTTCTAAGCAACAGAAATGAAGCGTGATTAATATTTTTCCTAGGCAAATGGCTAAGACACACTTACTGCTTTATATTTTTAATGGCATTATATTTGCGTGAGTGGACGAATTTGTATGTTTGCATCTGTGTGAGTTTATCTACGTGTGTGTTTGTGTGTGTGTGTGTGTGTGTGTGTGTGTAGAAGAGAGTGAGAGAAATAGAGAGAAAACTAGGGGGAGGAGGAAAATAAATTATACTTACATGTGCAAATTTATGTATTGATGCCTATATTTGCATGTCATGGCACATGAAACATGAGTAGAATTCAGATGATAATCACTAGTATCAGTGCTTGTCTGTCATCTGTGTGAGATATCTAACATTTGTTTCCATGTATGCAGCCTATTCCTGTCTCATGTCTCATTTTCAATGTGTTACTAAAATTACAAAGTGCACTTCACTAGATACTAAGGGCTACTTGTGTTCTGGGTTCCAAACTTAAGTCCTCAAGCTTGCTATGTCCTCTGTCAACAACATGATAAAACTTTTCATTCTTACATGTGAAAAATATAAAAACCTTTCACCATTTTCTTGTACATGGATTAATGTCAACTCCTAATACCATGCCTTGTGCTTATTATTTTTTTGTAAATCCTGGAAGCAAATGCAAATAAAATGAAAACTTGGACACCATAGGGAATTATCAATAGTATCTATCAACATTTATTAGTTACCATTTTAGCATCTGTAAAAAATTAGCCATTAATAAGGGACAAATTTCTAAATTACTAATTGAAATCCTTTAAGGGTATAAATTTTTAAGTAATCCATGTATTTTTAATGTAAAGTGTAGTCCTCATATGCATTAAAAGTAAGCTTAATATTATTAACAATCTCTTCTCTCATTACAGTATATAATTTTGGAAGTATTCAAATGAAAATTATAATTTAAATTATACAAATATATATAGAGGTTGTCATATTCTTTATAATTTAAATGTTATAAACTTTCTGTTCATAAATAATTTTGTCTTCCCAGAAATCATGTAATTTTTCTAAAATTTTAGTGTAGTGGGTAAAATAATCACTAGTAACTTTTTAGAAGTTTAATATTTATTAAAGTTTTTTGGGAAACAAAGAAACAAGGGATTAAACAGCTATGTAGTTTCTGGAAAGCTGGACTCATCCATGTATTGGGAGCAGGTCAGGGTCTACCTCCAAAAGTATGAGAGAGAGCAACCAGAAATAGAGTCAGCACACACCAGGTTTGTATATTGTGAAGATGTATCTCTGTCAAGGTTCATTTTGATTGGTTTAGTAAAGAGCTGATTAGGCAATAGCTAAGCAGGAGAGAATAGATAGGACTTCTGAGGAGTTGTTTTTTGTTTGTTTGTTTATTTTAACATATATTGATGTGCTTGTGCTGGGGTATAAATGTTCAGGATTAAAACTTACCTTGGTGAATTTTTTTCTGAGATGAATAAATAATATGTAAGTAATGTAGGTCTTGATCTCTTTTGATTGCTTTTGTTTGAAGTTTATTTTGTTAAACATACAGATGGCTACACCAGCTTGTTTATTAGGTCCATTTGACTAAAGACTCTTTTCTCAACCCTTTGCACTGAGCCAGTGTCTCTTTGAAGTTGAGGTGTGTCTATTGTATGGAGCAGAAGGATGGATCATGTCTTTGTATCCATCCTGTTAGACTGTGTCTTTTTATAATTGCATTGAGTCCATTGATATCAAGGAATGTTAATGTCCAGTGATTGTTATTTTATGTTATATTGGTGGTACTGTGCATGTGTGCCTCCCTTCTTTGAGTTTTTCTTCCATGGGATTATTGATTACTTGAAGTTTTATGGATGTATCTTGCTTTCTTAGGTTGGAGTTTTCTCTCTAGTACTTTATGAAAGCAAGGATTTGTAAATAGAAATTGTTTAAATAAGGTTTTATTATGAACTATCTTGTTTACTACATTTATGGTGATTGATAGTTTGATGCATATAGTAGTCTGGGCTGGTAACCATAGTCTTTTTGTGTCCGTACAACATCTGACACTAAAATTGGGATTTTATTTTATTGTTTCCCTTGGTAATCTGGTATTATTCTGATGGGTCTGCCTTTAGAGGTAACTTGGACATTTTTCTTTTCAGCTTTTGGTAATTTTTCTTTATTCTGCAGTTTTAGTGGCTTGATTTTTATGTGACAAGCACCCTTAATAAGTAGGACTTGTTTATTTGGTGTTCTGAAAGCTTCTTGTATCTATATAAGTATTTCCTTCTTTAGGTTTGGAAAATTTTCTTCTATGATATTGTTGAATATATTTTCTGTGTCTTTAAGCTTATATTCTTTTTCTTCTTCAATTCCTATTTTTCTTATGTTTGTTCTTTTTATAGTATGCCATATTTCCTGGATGTTTTGTGCTATTACTTTCTTTGGTTTTAGTGTTTTTATTGTTTTCTGGAACTAACATATCTATCTCCAGTATTGAATCTTCCATTCTGGAAATTCTCTCTTCCATATCTTGTATTCTGTTAGTTATGTTGGCATCTGTAATTATAGTTTGTTTCTTCAGATTTTTTTTTTGTTTTTAGCATTGTCTTGTTTTATGTCTTCTTTATTGCTTCTATTTAAATTTTTAAATCTTTAAATGTTTCCTTCACCTATTTAAATGTTTTTTATTGGTTTTTCTTGATTTCTGTATTTTCTTTCAAGGATTTGTCGATTTTTAATTTTTTTTTTGTTTGTCTTCTATTTCTCTAAAGGAATTTTTATATCCTTTTTTAAGGCTTCTATTATCTTCTTAAAGTTATTTTTGAGGTTTTTTTTTCTTCTGCTTCTTCTGCATTGCCATACTCTCGCCTTGTTGTTATATAACAACCAGATTCTGGTGGTGCCATGTTGTTCTTTATTTTGATATTTATATTCTTGTACTGCAGTCTGCCTTTGCTTCCTGGGATCATTGCAAGATTTGTCTGTATCTCAAGGAGTTGATTTTGGTGCAATCTGTTCTGAATATGTCTTGTGTCTCAGGAAGTCTTTCTTGATCCATTCTAGGTTTCTGGGCCACTTGAAAGTAGTATATTTTATGACACAGTGACCCCTCTTGATCCATTAGGTGCTGAGAAACTGAAGATCTCAGGTAGCTATCTCTTGATTTAATAAAAAAAATGAGAAACTCTCTTATTCTCATAATCTCTTTGTCTCTTAGTCTGATGTGGGCATAGGATCTGGGGGATGTAGTGATATTGTATTACATTGTAAATAATTGTCCTGCCTACTAGTCTAATTAAACTGCAGGACTCTGATATTATAAAACTACAAAACAGTGAGTCAAATCTTCAAGACTAGGCCAAAAAGACGAGGTCAAAGCTTAATACTACAAATAGTGCCCAGTGTGGGTGCAAGAATTGTAAAATATATTTACAACTGTAAAATATATTACAATAATAGTAATACATTAAATAAAGGATTAATATTTATTAAGGCATTACATAAAATTTATTTATATAATTTGAACTTTAAAATAATATTTGGAGTGTGGAAATGTGTCATAATGGATGGTTTGATCTGTTCTCTGAGAATGCAAAATAAAACAGAAAGGAAGGTCAATGTCTTTGTGTCTTAATGGGGTCTGGCTATATGTCATTTATGTTCTCAGTACTCTAGAGACATGTCTTTAAGTTTTGCAAACTAACACTTGAATCTCACTACAATGGGTTTCCAGTTGTCACCAAGGTCAAGTGTCACCAGGTAGTGATGTGGGTGGAGGATGGGGCACACTATCTGTTCTTTATCACTGGGTATGTCCTTTATAGAATTTCTGAAATATCTATAAGAAAAATGAGCATGGCTCTTTCTGCATTCAGAAGAGTTAAAAAGGAGGTTGCACTCCTGGTTGCTTGAGAGGAATACAGTTGTTTCACATCTTATTTAAAGTTATCTACACATAAATCTTCTTGCATTTGATCCTTCACGTTGGGCCAGGTAAATTTTAATTCTACTTCACCCAGTGTCATAAGAATCCCATTAAGAGCCAAATCTCTGTCCATTGTGCCACAGGAGATTGTGCTTCCTGAGCTGTTTTTATGATAAAATATGTGTTCTAATCTCAGAATTTTAACTCTGAGTGTTGTACAGCACTAAAGAGCTGTGACATAGTTTTGATTTTTTGTTTGTTTTCTGTCATTGTTGTATATTGTGATTTAGTTTTCGACTTTTTTTGTATCCTTCAGAAAATACATACTTTTAAAATGATATATTATCCTCATCTCAGAACCTCTTGCTATGAAGATGTGCTGTGTTCTGTACCAGCACTTCTTATAGAGACATCACTTTTACTACACCTGTATGAAACATGCAGACTTCAGCTGCTTCATCAAAATTATGACAAGTGCTTTGAATAGCAATGTACAATATAGAATAAATTTTCTTGACAGAATATATATGAGTTGAGTAATTGAAGAGCTAAAAGAATTATGATTTTTTTCTATTCTTGTGGCTGATGCACACTCTTTTAAAATATGAGTATTTATATTTTCCTTGATTATGTCATTTTGATTCCAGTAAGCACAATGGCTTTTTTTTTCTGGGATTATAATGATATTTTAAGTTCATATCTAATACTCATTACAGTGTCATTATAATACTTACTAAGTCAAAAATGAAATAGAGGTTTCTCTAAAGTATAATGTAATATTTCATGTTTGCCAAAGGAAACAGTCATTTTGTGCCAATCAGGGTATCTGGTATCCTATTAGGAAAACTTTAATAGGTCCAGATATATAGAAACCTAAATTTGAAAGCCACTAAGATTCTGTTTCTTTAGAAATAGGATTTGAATCACTCCATCATGTAAATAACTCCAACTGGTTAATGCTATTTTCAAAGAAGTATATCAGAATGGAAGAAAAAATTAGATTATCAGACATAACCAATTGTGTAGGGTTCATTTGCTCAAGAAAGTGCTAAGTAATGCCAGCTATTGTAGAATATTTACTGACATATTTTTTCATTTGCAAAATTACCCTAGATTACAGGATAAATTACATTACCACCTCATATATACAAGCTATTACTTTGGCTATTTCTATTATTTTTCTTATGATACAGAACAAGCAGGTTGGATATTACTGAGTCATTTGAAGTTGTCTTCCAATTCGCTATAACATTTTGCTTCCCTATGCTCCTATATTTTTGCTAAATAAAATCCCTTAGGGTTTACTTAGTCATGTAGAAGTGGTAGAGTACATTCTGAAGTTAGACTTTTTAAGAGAACAGGGAATAAAGCCTCACCTTGAGGGAACAAGACATGCACAGCATTGGAACTTTCTATTTTTTGTCTTTACTTATTTTGTTTTTCTATACAGACCCCCCAAAGCTCTTGAAATGGAAATTTTAGAAGTCATTTACTAAGCCAGCTTTAAATAAAGCCTATTCTCTCCACCAGTTTTTTTGTCTCAATGTCATTATTAAATGTTAAACATAAAAAGTCTGATATTCCTGTAAAAATGAAACTAAATGGGGAGAGAAATTGTTTAACCAGCACCTAATATGTGATTGGCTGAAAGATCTTATTTTGACATTTGAGGATTGTTAAATATTTTCTTATGCATATGGGTTGATGCTTCCTCTTTTATACAGATTTAATCTTAAAGTTTGTTTTGCAAATATCACTTATGGGTAGAAAATATTTTTAATGATGCTAAATATCCAGAGGAATTGTTTTAGAAAGAAGTACTAATCTTCAGTAATGTTTTTCTGTAGTTGTCTATGCATGTTGCCATAGGAAGCCTAAAAACACATTTCTGTATTTCTCAGGTTGAGTGAATGCTCTTATGTGAGACAGAAAAATTAAGATGTTTTTCTTTATGGTATTTTAGGTTTTTTCACAAAGAAAAGCTAGAATTTCTAAATTACTATAAATGATTAGTAACTTAAGTATAACACTTTATAATAGCAAACATATAGAAATATCATTTGGTCATGTAGTTTTTTTCCAAGACTGTGTACATGATCTCCTGTCTTCAGAATAGATCATGGTTTTGCAGCTTATAGAAAATTACTCTGCTGGTATTACTGTTCTACTCCTAAGGTGTAGCATTATATTGGTAGCATTATACCAAAAAGATGCTTTTCAGGCATCTAAGAAAGATAGCCTTTTGTTAAAAATCTCCCATAAGGCTATTTTTAATATAGGTTATCATCTTCAGAATAGTTTTTAAACTGACAATTATTTTAAGTAAATAAGGAAACAAAGGTTAGGGACCACAGGTTAGAAAAACAACTATCTGAAAATGATTCAAAGTGAGAGAAATTTTACTATGTGAAAGAGTGCTATGCCATAGAATAATGTGTATACATTGTAAGTATGTATTACTCTCATTGGTTAAAAAAAGAGCTGAATGGCTAATAGCTTGGCAGGAGAGATTGGGTAGAACAGTCAGATGAAGAAAATTTGGGAAAGGGCAGAGTCAGAAGAATCACCAAGTTATGCTTAGTTAACTAGTTTAAAAAATAATCTAGTACCTCATATTTTTAGGGGGTATAGTGATGATAGATCACCTTACTACTGTAGGCAGAAGTATTTGTCTCACAAACCACTCCCAAATAACTACTCAGAGGCTTATTATTATTTATAAATGCTCAGCTGAGAGCTCAAGCTTATTATTAATCCACAGACCTATAAACACCTGATTTTTGACAAAGAGGCCCAAACTATAAAAGGAAAAAAATACCATCATCAAGAAATGGTGTTGCCATAACTGGATGGTGGTATGTGGAAGAATGCAAATAGATCCACATCTATCACTGTGCACAAAATTGAACTCCAAGTGGATCAAGGACCTCAACATAAACCCATTTACACTAAACTTAATAAAAAGGGAAGTAGTAAATAAACTTGAATGCATTGGCACAGGCTACCACTTTCTAAATATAACATCAATATCACAGGCAATAAGAACAATTAATATATGGGGCCTTTTGAAACTGAGGAGCTTCTGTAAGGCAAAGGAAATGGTCAGTAAGACAAAACAACATTCCTACAGAATTTGAAATGATCTTCACTAACCCTAAATCTGACAGAGGACTGATCTCTAAAATATATAAAGAACTCAAGAAATAGAGGCCAAAAGAATTTCTAATCAAAAAATTGAGTTCGGAGCTAAATAGATAATTTTTTTTATTTATATATTAATTATTTGGTGATTTTATATCATGCACCCCATCAAGCTCAGTTATCAGTCCTCTCCAGTTCATAACCACTCTTATGATTTCCCCATTTACAAAAACACCCATTCATGCCGCTCATGTACTTACTGGAGCAAAATTAAACTCCCTGTGGCCAGACCCTTAAAGAAACTTTCAACAGATGAATTTCTTTTTTTATTTTATTTTATTTTTTCCTTTTATTATTATTATTATTATGAACAAAAAAGTCACACTTTCTAACCTTGTGTACCCTTATTCAAGATCCCTTCCCCCTCCCACCACATCAGGTTATTCTTTCTTCTCCACAAATCCCCATCCCATCCCTGAGCAGGCTGCTGAAAGACAATTAAAGAATTACTCAACATTCTTAACCATCAGATAAATGCACATCAAACAACTCTGAGGTAGCATCTTACACCTCTCAGAATAGCTAAGATCAAAAACACAAATGACAGTTTATGCTGGAGGGGATGCAGAGCAAGGAGAACACTCCTTCATTGACAGTGGGAATATAAACTTGTACAGCCACTTTTAAAATTAGTATGGTGGTTACTCAGAAAACTGTAAATCAATCTACCCAATGATTCAGCAGTACCACTAGTGGGCATATACCCAAAGGATGCACATTCTTACCCCAAGGGCAATAGCTCAATTATGTTCATAGTAGCATTATTTGTAATAGCCAGAACCTGGAAAAAACCTAGACGTCCCTCAACAGATTAATAATGGATTAAAAATTGTGGTACAATAACAGAATGCAGTACTACTCAGCTGAAAAAAATGACATCCTAAACTTTGCAGGAAAATGGATGGATCTGAAAAGTGTCATCTTGAGTGAGGTAACACAGACTCAGAAAGACAGACATGGAATGCACTCACTTGTAAGTAAATTTTAGGCATAAAGTAAAACACAAATAGGCTACAATCTATGACTAGGTAACAACAAGAACTTAAGAGAGACATTCATGGATCCCCCTAAGAAGGGGAATTAGAGAAGATATCCTAAGTAATTTTGGATCATATTGGGGAGAAAAAACAATGAAAGAAGATGTTTGTGTGGGTGGAGCAACAGAGAGGGAGAACAAAGATTGATATTGATATCTTGATAGAGGAATATACATCTTCTTGATGGCATGAAAATTGTGAAATAAATTTGTTTTTGTATATAAATTATCAAGTACTTTAACTAAAAATTTCCTGAAGTTACTCAACTGTATGCTTTATCCATAAAATTTCTATCTAGACTACTACCATTGTGAATTGTTAATAAAAAAAAAATACTAATAGTTCAGTCTAAGGGAAAAAGACATTTGAATGCTGGTATTAGTATATTTACTATTGTTATTATTACTTTGTCTACATCTTATAACTATAGGATAATAAACCTATTATATCAATTAGATACTTTGGTGTTGTTTTTGTAAAATATAAAATACCCATTTTCACCATGTGAGATAATTTTGTTCACAAATGTAGTTTGTGCTTTCTGATTATTTGTAGCATTCAACCTCTTTCTTATACATCTTAAATGTTCATGATAGCTAGACTTGGCTCTCACTTTGGTACACTTAGGAAAAAGGAACATCAATTGAAATTGGACTATCACCATGTCGGGGGGCATTTTTTTGATTGCTAGTTGCTGTGCATTGCTGTTCCTGAGAAGATGGGACAGTGTTCTATAATAAAGATAGCTAAGCAAGCTTGTTAAGAATGTTACTTTAGGTCTGCTTTAATTTGATTGCTGATATATCCTCTTTGTATTAATCAAAATTCTCTAGTTTAAATAATTAGATTAAATAAAAAGTTTATTTTTCTAAAAAGGACACTATAAATAAAATGAGTAACTTTATTTCATATGAATCAAATAAAAATTCCAGATGTGAAGGAAATCAGAAATAAAAATCATGTCTCTAACTTTGTTGCATATAAAAGTAAGAATTTCTTATGCCTTTCATAGAGAAATTTAGGATTCTTTTCCTTGTCCATAGTTGTTAGTTAGAATGATGTTTACCAGTTTGGTTTCGTTGTTACTATTAAAACCTAAGTCTTTTACATCTCATCTCGTGTAAGACGCTACAAATATTTATTAGTTTAATCACAGTTAACATCTCATTCCTCACAGGGGAGGAACCTGAAAGTTAAATCATTAAATAAATTCTGTAATGTGATAATGAATCTCTTTTAAATCTATTAATTCTTTTAGTTAATTTTCACAATGTCTTAATAAAACTATAATAAGCTAAGCTACACTAATCAAAAGGTCATTAATACATAATTAAAATTGCTCAGTAGAATGCAAAATTCTTGCTGCTCAGGAAATAAAGATTAATAAGAGACAACCCTCTTTGGGAGTTCAATATATTGACAAAAACAATATAAGGTTGGGATTTAGCTCTGTCAAGAAATCTTGTCTAACAAGCACAAGGCCTGAAGTCCTGGTATCAACCAGAACCACAAAACGAAGAACAAAGAGATTTTTCTAACTGGGGTAATTGGAAGTATTCCTGGCACTCTATGTGGTTGAACCAACATGGCTCTGGTGGAATGCATCTCATATGGAGGCACGCCCCTGGGGGTGGCTGTGTAAACCCATGGGGCACTGCATACAGAAACACCTCCCTGGATGCATACGGAGGGGAGTGTGTGTCTCTTCTTGCACTACCAAGGCCACAGGAGAGTTTATTTAAGAGAGTTCCCAGATTCCCAGGCAGGTTACAGAAACAATGAAGCAGGACAGGAGAAGAGAGCAACCAAAACATGGTGTCTCTTTTTAAGAGAAGGGGTGTGCACGGGTTTACATAGTCTCATTTAGGGCGTGCCTGTGTCCTAGGTGCATCCCATCGGAGCCATGTTGGCGGCTCAACGACATGGAATGCCAGGAATATTTACAGTAATGACTTCTTCTATGCTACTGAGTTAGTAAAATTTCATTTTTTGACAAAATTTTTATAGTGAAATTGCTTCATTTTTTTATTCAGTTTATTAAAATATAGTTATGCAAAGTAACTGGAATAAGCCTATTAAGGTAAAGCAGTCAAATGATTACATTTTAGTATTTGAAATTAGGTAAATTGATACCTATGTGAAGGAGACTTCATCAGGATTCTTAATTTGAAAGAAGTATTTGCATCCTAAAAATTTGTAGAAATATAAAATTATAATACTCCATTACAAATGATTAAAATAGGCAAATGTATGTTTTCAAACATTAAAGACACAAAATCTTTGACAATGATTTATAGATATTCACTAATTAAAATGAAAGTAATGTATATTTTATTAAGTATGTTTGTTTTTACATGTTTGTATGTGTTTGTATACATGTCCATAAATATGTGTGAGAAATAGGTCATTATTTATAAAGTTTGCTTTTCACAATACATAGTCACCACTTTTAATTTTACCAAAGTATTCAGTAATAGTCTTCCTATTACCAGGAGTTTTATTTCACATGTTTTCACATACTATAGTCAACTGCAGCCCAAATATATTAAAGGGAAAATTCAAGATAATAATAAAGTTTAGACTTTATCTTGTACTATAGTTGTGAATACTCAAATCTAGTAAAAATTGTATATACAAAATAACCATTGCTTGAGAAACAGAGTTAGCTTTCTATAATCATTACAAATTATTTTTGAATAATGCACATATAAAAGAAAAGGTTTATTTTGCTTTGTTGACTCAGAGATCCCAAGATACACAAGATTCTGCTTGTCTCTGTTCTGAGTCCATGGTGAAATATCCTAAGGTGAGTACACAGATCCACTCAGCTTCTCGAGAGGCACTCATACAGGAGACAGTAGAAGAATGAATGTGCCCTGATGAGTTTGAGGACAGGCTGAACTTCTTTAAAACCATCACCACCTTCCACACATGCTAATCTCCAGACTAAGCTTTTAACACATTTTTTCTGTGGGAAACATCTCAGATCCAAAGCACAGTAGATATGTCACAATTTAAATAACCAATATAAACAAGAGGCTTATGCTTAAATGATGAGATACCACAGTGGGTTAAAAGAAAATACTGAAAAAACTCACAACCTGAGTTAGATATCTGGGAATCACACAGTGAAAGCCAAAAATTGATCTTACAAGCTTCCTTCTGACGTCCACAAATGGATAATGGCATGGGCTATTTTCACATATAAAAATAAAGAATGAAAAATAAAATGCCAAGTTGAAAAGTAGAATTTTGCTAATGCCTTATTATTCTAGGAGTTACTACTTTCTAAAGTTATATATTTAAAAATAGTTGTGTGAAACTATTATATATATTTTAATAAATTAAATTCAAGCTTGATAATAAATTATTACATTTTAAAATATATTCCTTTTCAGATCATTGGAAACATCATCACTAACTTTCTTTATTGTCTTTTCCTTTTTGATTGTGACAGCTTTCAGAAATATATTGTACTATTTCATTTGCCAAAGTTTAAATATTAATAAAATGTTTGATTACTATAATTTATGGACATTTCTCAGTTTTTATTTAATAATTTTGAATTTTATTTATGAGTGTCATCTTTTTTATTTATCTCCTATAACAATATGAAGTGAGCTTTTAGTTTTCTGTTTTTATATAGATCTTACACAAGTTTGTGAAATGAAAGCATTGAGTTATTTATGTGCATCCAGGTAAGGGATAGTTTTTGCAAAAAGTATAAACGAGTAAACTTAGTAAAATTTCAAGTCACTTCATGAAAGATCTCAGTGTGCCAAAGGGTAAGAAAGACTTTTATTATTAAAATATATAAATGAGAATATAAAAAATGTAATTAAAAAATCATCATTAAGGGGACAGATGGATGACTCTCATTCCCTGAGATTTGTAGAGTCCTTGACAGTTGCAAGTTGACTAATTAATATCATGATAATCCTGTATAATTAACTCCTGATTGACTAACAGAAGCAAAGGATTATGAGATTTTGAGGTTCCCTGTGAACTCTGCATTTTTATCTTTTTACAACGTAACAAATGAAGATGATGCACATTATAAGCATATATTACTGATTCAAGAGCCTTTGAGTTTGTTAAAGAACCTCAGCAGCATCCACACCAACAAATGTAACACAATTAGTGGTTGTGAACCCATCTGAGAAAGCAAAGTATAAGACCATTGCACTCACAGAAGGTTTGCTACATGAGGAACTAGGTTTCAATTTATTTATTTCATGTGTACTAAGAGCACAGGGTGTGCAGAGCTGAATAGGATTTAACAACTCCAAAGTGAACTTTTGTGTATGATGGCAAAATATCACATAAGTAAGTTATTGATATGAGTGGCTTTGATAAAACTCATGTTAATGGAAATTTTAATATGACTATATTTATCTAGAAAATCAATGTTGCTTTTATTAGGTTGGTAAATGTTGTAAAACTAATATAAATACAGTGACTTTGCTGATTTGCTTTTATCAAAAGCAAAAGACTGTGATGCCACCTGAGGTTCTTTTGCTGAGCAAAATTGTTTTGGCAATCCTGGCTTTCCTGTTATTTCAAATAAAATTGAGTGTTGTTCATTCAAGATCTGTAAAAAGTTGTGTTGGAATTTTGATGGGAATTGCATTGAATCTGTAGATTGCTTTTGGTAAGATTGCCATTTAGGAACATGAGAAATCTTTCCATTTTCTTATATCCTCTTCAATGTCTTTCTTCAGTGATTTAAAGTTTCTGTCAAACACATCAGATACTTCTTTGGTTATAGTTACTCCAAGGTATTTAATGCTATTTGCAGCTTTTATAAAGGATGATGTTTCCATTATTTCTTTTTCAGCCCATTAATCTTTAGTGTATAGGAGGGCTACTGATTTCATTGAGTTAATCATGTATCCTGCTACCTTGCTGAATGTGTTTATCAGCTGTAGAAGTTACCTGGTAGAATTTTATGGCTTACTTATGTATGTAATCTTGTCATCTGCAAATAGATGTAGTTTGACTTCTTTTCCTATTTGTATTCCCTTAATCTCCTTTTGTTCTCTTATTGCTTTAGCTAAAACTTCGAGAAATATATTGAATAGATAAGGAGAGAGAGGGCATCCTTGTCTAGTTTCTGATTTTAGTGGAATTGCTTTGAGTTTTTCTCCTTTAAGTTTGATGTTGGCCCTTGACTTCTTGTAAATTGCCTTTATTATATTTAGATATTTTCCCTGTATTCTTCATCTCTCTGGGACCTTTATCATAAAGGAGTGTTGGATTTTGTCAATGGATTTTTCATCATCTAAAGAGATAATCATGTTTTTTTTCCTTCAATTTGTTTATATGATAGATGACGTTTATAGATTTTCATATGTTGAACCATCCCTTCATTTCTGGGTTGAAGCCTATTTGATCATGGTGAAAAATTTTTTTTATATGTTGTTGGATTCAGTTTGACAGAATTTTGTTGAGAATTTTTGCATTAATGTTCATGAGGAAAATTGATCTGTAATTCTCTTTCTTTGTTGTGTCTTTGAGTGGCTTGGGTATAGGGTTATTGTGGCCTCATAAAAAGAGTTTGACAATATTCCTTCCATTTCTACTATAAGGAACAGAATGAGGAGTATTGGTATTAGCTCTCCATTGAATGTGTGGTAGAACTCTACACTGAAACCATCTGGGCCTGTTTTTTTTTTTTTTTGGCTTAAGGGGGGAGGCTTATATTATAGAGCTATAGTAAAAAAAAAAAAAGTACTGGCATAAAAACATACTTGTGGATCAATGGAATCAAATTGAAGACCCCAACATTCACCCACACATCTATGAACACCTTTTTTTGACAAAAAGGTCAAAAATATACAATGGGAGACAGATAGCATCTTCAGCAAATGGTCTTGGCATAACTGGATGGTGGTGTGTAGAGAAATGGAAATAGATCCAAACCAGTCACTTTGCACAAAACTGAAATCCAAGTGGATCAAAGACCTCAACATAAACCCAGCTACACTGAACTTGATAGAAAAGAAAGTTAAAAATGCCCTCCAATTCATTGGCACAGGTGACACTTTCTAAATATAATGCCAGTTAGCACAGACACTAACAACAATCAATAAGTGGGACCTCCTGAAACTGAGAAGCTTCTATAAAGCCAAGGATACAGTCAATAAGACAAACATGACTGCTCAGATATTTTATTATTATCACTATTATTATGAACAAAGAAGTCACACTTTCTAACCTTGGATATCCTTATTCAAGGTCCCTACCCTCTCCCACCACATCAGCTCATTTTTTCTTCTCCACAGATTCCTATCCCATCCCTGGGCAGGCTGCAGGCAGTCCCATGGTCCCACTGCCCCAATATTGCTTAGCTCAGTCTCCACTCCTGGCAGCTCAGAATCTCAATGCTTCAGAATAGATAGTTTGATATCTGCAAATAGGAGTTGATAAATTATATTTTTCCTTATATCTTAAAATTATGATTTTCTTTTAATAAATCCAGGTGCGAAAATAGTTAAAAAGGGGCCTAATGCTGTTAGCTCCTGATAGCTCTTTTATCAGTAGGGGTGGTGAATTGAGTTTTCTGTCTATAGCTGCCCTTGGATATCTGAGAAAAGTTTCAAATAGCTTAGTTTGTTGAGGTCTGACTCTATTTAGATGTTTACTAGTAAGGGTAACTGCAGGGAAGGCAGACATTGAGTCCACTCTGGGCAGAGGAACAAAGACTTGATTTATAAAATAAGAGATCTTGTCCATGTGGCTGTTTTCACACATAGATGGGAGAGAATATCCATCTGCCCTCAAATCTGGGAGGGGGGCAGAGTTGTGCCCAACAGATGAGCAATCCCACTGCTAAAGGTTCCTGAAAACTAAATTCCAAGCAAATAACAAATGGGGAAAGCTGCATTCACACACAAGAAATCTTCTGTAGGAACCAGTTTAACACATTCAAAGGCAAGTAACACCAAAACTCCTTGAAATTTTGACTTCACTTTCATCTGGACCTTTGGCTCTGATGAGTCAGCCTTGCCAGAGCCACTAAATTCCCAGTTCATAGTTTGGTGACTTCCAGCATCCAATTCTTCTGCTGAAGTTTCTTCTTTAAATTTCAACCTGGATTAATTTTAAATTATAATAACTCACCTAAATTGCCAACTGCTTCCTTCCTCAGAGACACATAAAACCTTTTCCATTCATTAATTTATAAATATTCTTGGTATGTATTTTAAAGAAACGTACAATAGGTTTAATATATTTATTTGAAAAAATGTTCTAATATATGAACTCTGTTTCCAGAGAAAGAAATTTAGGCTTTGCATTTTCCTCATAAATGTTTGTTTTTGTTTATTTACAAAAGGAACTGTGAACTTAAAAGAAACTAGAAAATTGTTAAGTAGAAATGTTCTTTATGGTTTATATTAAGTCATCAATCGATAAAACTGTGATGAATAAATGCAATAATATATTAGTTCCAGAAGTAAAATGGAAAACATCTCTAGCTTCAGCTTAGTCCTTTGGTACCCACAAAGTACTTGATATGCACTCAATTATTCTCTTTAGAACAGTGAACATTCCATTATTAATTTAACAGTGGCACAGGAGGATTTCAAAGAGGAAAGTAAACATCCAATTATCATAATTGAGTATCACCTCGTGTTATAAATTCACTTACAAAATTATAATTTAAATTTAGATTATTTTTTCCAACCAGAGTAGATGGTTTATGGTTTCTGAGAACTTATTGCTTCAGCAAAAGTCCCAGGTTGAGTTCCCAACACCAATATTATGTGGCTCACAACCATTTATATTTTTAGTTAAAGGTTTTGAAACCTTCTTCTGGCCTCTGCTGCCACCCAAAAGCATGTGGTGTACATATATTCATGCAGGTACACATATGTACACATAAATAAAAATTGTTATTTATTTTTTAAAAGAGAAGATTTTTGATTTTTTTCAATCAGATATCTCAGAAATGAGGACTATCCTGAAATATTGACAGAAATAGACATGTCAAAATAAAAACTAAAAAGTTTCTAAAGTATTTTACGTAAACCAACCATGTAAATATATTTATATATGTGCTGATAAAAGTGGGTCATCCATATTTCTGATTCTTCTTCAGTGGATTTACCCAGCCACACACTTAAAAACTTCATTCACAAAAAAATGTATATATTAACCAGCTATAGACAGTTCATTAATATTATTATTCCCTAAACAGTATAGTATAACAATTTGAGCAACTTTTTAATTCTATTAACTATTTTGAGCAATCTTTAAAGGTTTAGAATATGTACATAGGATATATGGAAATATCACATTGCAGTTTATGAGGAATTAAGACTATTCATGGATTTTTACCTATTCAGGAGGATTCTGGAATTAGGATTGAATGATGACTATATTATGTTACTGTACATTTTTCAGTGCAGTTATTTTTAATTAAGTTGTTTAGTCATGAAAATGCAAAAAGATTATTATTGATTTCTGCCTTTAATAATTAAATTTATTGTTGGATACTAATGTTTATTTTAACAATCCTAGTTCTCTGTGTCTCATCTAAATAGGTCCTGAGTTTGAGGCAAGTTGAAAATTAGTAATTTCCAGGCCAGTATGTACTTCATGTTAAGTATCTATCTCAATATAATAACACAAAATAAGAAAATATAGAGGAAAATTGCAAACATTATCCTCTCCCACAAATCTTATATCTTATTTTTTTATTCATGTTTTGAAATGCATGTAAACAATTTCTTAATACTTCTGATATATCCTGACTAAAAACAGTAACAATCCTGTCACAGTGTACAGTCAGTCCTTTACATTGCAATGCAAGGATAGTTACCTTAGAAGAATTATGCCCCATCCTGAAACATTTTTTTTCATAATTGTATGTGTTTCTTTCCCTTACATTAAAATATGATGCTTAATGCCCTACATTGGACCTTATTTTCTGAAAAGGTCTGTGTCTTTTAGATATTTTGTTTTGACAGTATCAAGTACTGACACTTCTCTGGAGCCTGAAGCTTTCTTCTTTTTCTGCAATGATTTAGACATGACACTACTCCAAGTCATTACACCTGCTTCTTTCAAGATATAACAGAAATTGTGGAAAGTTTTCCTATCTTCTCCATGTTCCTGCTCTCTAATGAGGCATAATCCTCCCTCCAAACTTATGTGGAAATTATAGCCCATTGATATTCTTTATCTCCTCATACATCTCATGCTACTTAAAAAAATTAGTCCCATTCTGATACTGTCTGTGAGTCTCTTTTATGTGCTTCTATTTACACTTATACTTTTCTATTAAAATACAGAGTTGATTCTATTTTTTAAAAAAAATACTTTATTATATGTGAATTGGTGACAGATCTTGGAATTACAGAGTTGTTAGCTGCCATGTGGATGCAGGGAATTGAACTCAGGCCTTCTAGAAGAACAGTCAGTGCTCTTAATCGCTGAGCCATCTCTCCAGCCCCTGATTCTATTTTCTATCAGTGATGAGTCAACATCCATATCCCCAGATCATGCTTCATTGAAATAAGCATCTGCTTTAAAAAATGTGAAAAGAAGTTGATGGCCTTACTACAGAGAAACTCAGGAAGATAAGATACATTAGAATTAACTTTTGTATTACTTCAGAATTTACTCAAAATATCTAGTTATAATATTGTTGCTTAATTTATTAAATTGAATTTCTGATTTCTAGTTAGTTGATGCACCTCTTTATTTTGTAGTATAACATGTTAAATAAAAACTTTAGAGGAAAATATATGTATAAATTTATAACAGAATACTTTACTCTTTGAGACATTACATTGAATATCTGTTATTTTTTACACTAGACCTATAACAGCTACTCAGTAATAATGACTATATGAACAAAATCTATAAAAATATTTAGCTATTTTTGAATAATTTATCAGATTATGCTATTTTAGGGAATATCTATATTTTATAAGGTCATATACATGTGTAGATGCTTTGGTGAATACATTTAACTAGAAAGAATGTCCTTAAATTTTTAGAAAAATAAGACTTACATATTTGTATAAGTAATTATCTGTAGCATGGAATTTTTTGCATATACAAATTATTCTTTAAAAATAAAACATGTTGAGTTTTATTGGCTATGCTCATATATAAGACATGTGTAATGGGTTTTGACCAGAAAGAAATTAAAAGTGCAAAACATACTTTTAAGCTGTAATGAAATTATGGGGTTTTAGATTATATCTCTTGGAGTAAATAACAAAAGGTAAGTCACTTATTTAAAAGTTTGGCATTCAATGTACCTAGCAGGAAGCACTGATAATTCATAAGACACATTCAGAAAGAAAAGATGTCTGGTGAATGTCAAATTTGTCACAAGTTGTTCTCCTCTCTTTCTTAGGAGGCTCCTAAATGAGGTGATTTCCATAAGATGAGGCACAGTAGAGAGACAATGAGATGTAGTAAGAGGTATGAAGCCAAACATGCAGTGCTGTGCAACCAAATTGCATCTAAGAAATGTCGATTTGGACTGAAAAGTTTGAGGTTATCTTTGTGTACTTCATTAAGCCCTCAAGTTGTTAGAAAGAAGGTGTAGAATATTTGCAGAATAAAAATACAAAAATCCTAAATATTCTGATAATAATTAATATGTGACAATAACATGCACATGTTAATCAAGGATTATATAAAATATGAGAATTAGAAAAGTGCAAGATAACAGGAGTTTAAAGATACAGAGATGAATAAAGAGAACTTACCCACAAATCTATCAGTGCTAAAATTGTCATTAAAGTATATATCTTCTAAACTGAAAATAGAAGAAAGGATTGTAGTGAGATAATTTTTTTATATATATACATATATATATAAACACAATAAGTCACTGTCTTTGATAACATGCACATTATATTTGATAACAATATAATAAAAGTAAATAAACAAGACACAGTTGAATCTGTAAACTGGTTGATGTGCAGGAATGTAGTCACAAGACTTTTCAGTTTCAGAAGTTTCTAAGATATATAAGTACAAAGAGTAAGGTTGTAAAATAAAAATGAAATCTGCAACATATACTAAAATATAAACTTTAGAAAGATTATGACAACAGAGGAATGGAAAATGTTTGTAGCTTCTAAGCCAGCAGAAATTATACTTCAGGCTAGAAAATTGCAAAAAGAAAAATTACCTTTGGCATGCATAGTAAAGGAAATACAAATAATTTGGATAGTTCATTTTTTTCTGAAAGAAAATAAAGAGATGCAGCCTTTGCATTATATTGTCCTCTGCACAACAGACTATTCACCACACAACATTTTGCTGATAAGTAACTAAGCAGAGAAACATTATAACTCAGAAGATCTCCCAACAAACAACCTTTGCCTACAGAGGGAAGGGCAATAACATACAATAGAGAAGGCAATTAACATTCCAGCAGGTTGTTACAGTTAAATATCACAACCTAAGCCAACTATGTTGGCACATACCACTAACCGCATCCAGGACAGAGGAAGTACAAGGCAACAGAGACTCTGTCTCAAAAAAAGCTTACATAATATAAGAATAATAATTAATAAAAATAAATAAACAAAATCGCAACCAATATGGTGCAGAGTAATGGCCCAATATCAAAAGCAAAGAAGACAGAGTCAATTCAGTGATGTTGCTTTCATATGAATGTGGGCTTGAAGGAAATAAGAAGAAATAATCAGGACACCTGAGTGATATGACACATGCACTAACATCATCCTATAAAACAGAGGTTCTCAAAATTCCTAATACTGTTACTCTTCAGTTCACTTCCACATGTTGTGGTAACACTCCCCCTCAACCAATAAATTATTGTGTTGGGAATTTGATGGGAAGTGCATTGAATCTGTAGATTGTTTTTGGTAGTATTGCCATTTTTACTATGTTGATCCTACCTTTTCAGGAATATGGGAGATATTTTCATTTTCTGATATCCTCTTCAATTTCTTTCTTGAGTGATTTAAACTTTTTGTCAAATAGATCTGTTACTGCCCATCGGTTCTGGTTCCCCTTCTGGGACCAAGTGCTGTTTGCAGAGTCCCGGCACACTCTGGAGCACGGACAGATAAACTCTGCCTGTCACCATACCCACAGCTCTGGCTGATGGAATTTGCACGGCTACCCACCAACACATCGAACTGAGTGAACTAACAACTACAGGGGTCCCTGAGGGTAGATTCAGACCCTGCCCAGAGAGGTGACAGGAGGCACACAAGCCCGAGTGCCACAAGTGACCAGGAACCATCTAATGATGAACCACTGAAGCCATGGGCAAACATCAGTGCAAAAAATTATATAATAATACAAAGAACAACATGGTAACTCCAGAAGACAGTGGCAATCTTACAAATACAAGACCTGAACTGAGCAATGAAGAGGAAACAGAAGGAAGCAAGACCAAAAATTCCTTTTTGATGATCATTGAAGCTCTCAAAGAAGATATGAAAAAAAGCCTTAAAGAAATAGAAGATACAAACAAAAAATTGGAAGAGATGAACAAATCTATGAAAGAAACATGCCAGGAACTAAAAGCTGAAATAAAAGCTAAAATGGAAGCAATAAAAAAGGCACAAAATGAGGCAAAGATGGAAATAAATCTGAAGAAAAAAGCTGGACCCACAGATACAAGCAAAACAAACAGAGTTCAAGAGATGGAAGATAGAATCTCTGAAGTGGAAGACTCAGTAGCTCAAATAGATATATCAGTCAAAGAAAATAGTAAAACTAAAAAAGCCATAACTCAAAATGTTCAGGAAATCTGGGACACCATGAAAAGCCCTAATTTGAGAATAATAGGAATAGAAGAAGGAGAAGAATACCAGCTCAAAGGCACAGATAATGTTTTCAATAAAATCATAGAAGAAAACTTCCCTAACCTGAAGAAGGAAATGCCTATAAAGATACAAGAAGCTCACAGAACACCAAATAGGTATGATCCCCCAAAAAAGTCAGTGCACCACATTATAATCAAGCCACAAAACATACAGAACAAAGAAAAAATTTTAAGAGCTGCAAAAGAAAAGGGCTAACTCACATAAAAGGTAGAACCATCAGAATAACACCTGACTATTCAATGGAAACATTAAAAGCTAGAAGGGCTTGGTCAGATGTTATACAGAAGCTAAAACAGCAAGGCTGCCAAACTAGAATAATATAACATGCAAAATTATCAATTACCATAGATGGACTAAACAAGGTATTTCAGGACAAATTCAGACTGAAAGCATGTCTATCTACCAATCCAGCACTACAAAAAGTATTAGAGGGAAAATTCAAGCCTAAGGACCCCAGATACACCCAGAAAGCACAAAAACCAATAAGTCCACAGAAGAATACCCTAGAGAAGGGAAATACAAACAAGTTGCCACCAAAAATGGCAGGAAATATGAACCAATGGTCACTAATTTCCCTTAATATCAATGGTCTCAACTCTCCTATAAAATGTCACACACTAACAAGATGGATACAACAACAGAAGCCATCCTTCTGTTGCCTACAAGAAACACACCTCAACTGTAAAGACAGACATAGGCTTAGAATAAAGAGTTGGGAAAAGATTTTCCAGACAAACGGTCCTAAGAAACAAGCAGGGGTTGCAATCCTAATATCTAACAAAGTAGACTTTAAGCTAAAAGCAATTAAAAGGGACCAAGATGGTCCCTACATATTCATCACTGGAAAAATTAGTCAAGAGGAGATTTCAATCTTAATTATTTATGCCCCTAATATAGGAGCATCTATTTATGTAAAAGAAACACTGCTAAAACTCGAATCCCACATCAATTCTTATACTCTAATAGGAGGAGACTTCAATACCCCACTTTCAACCCTGGATAGATCAACCAGACAGAGTCTGAACAGAAAAATAAGGAGTCTAAAAGAGGTTATGATGCAAACGGATTTCATAGATATCTATAGAACCTTCCTTCTACACAAAGACAAAGGAATATACATATTTCTCAGCTCCTCATGAAACTTTCTCCAGAATTGACCACATAATTGGTCATAAAGCAAATATCAACAGATACAAAAAAAATAGAAATAATCCCTTGTAACATATCAGACCACCAGGGCCTAAAGTTAGAGTGCAACAACATCAAAACCCAAAGAAAGCCTACCAACTCATGGAAACTAAACATCACTGAGCTGAACCATCTTTGGGTCAGGGAAGAAATTAAGAAAGAAATCAAAGTCTTCCTAGAATTCAATGAAAATGAATCTACAACATATCCAAACTGGTGGGACACAATGAAAGCAATCTTAAGAGGAAAATTCATAGTGCTAGATGCCTATATGAAAAACCTAGAGAAATCCCACACTAGAGACCTAACAGCTCAGCTGAAAGCCTTAGAACAATTATAAGCGAATTCACCTAGAAGGAGTAGACAACAGGAAATAATCAAACTTAGAGCTGAAATCAATACAATTAAAACGAAAAGAACAATACAAAGAATCAACGAATCTAAGAGTTGGTTTTTTGAGAAGGTTAACAAGATAGATAAGCCCTTAGCCAAAGTAATCAAAAAACAGAGAGAGAGTGTTCAAATCAACAAAATCAGAAATGAAAAGGGGGACATAACAACAGACCCCCATGAAATATATAGAATTATCAGATCATATTTTGAAAATATGTATTCCACAAAAATGGAAAACCTAGAAGAAATGGACAGCTTTCTGGACAGGTACCATCTACCAAAATTAAAATAAGATCAGATTAATTACCTAAACAAGCCTATAACCCTTAAGGAAATTGAAGCTGTCATTAAAACCTCCTCAAAAATAAAAGCCCTGGTCCAGATGGTTTCAGTGCCAAATTCTACCAGGAATTCAAAGAAGAATTACTACCGTTACTTGCGCCGCACCCAGTCCCGTCCAGCAGGAAAAGATACGGCACCAAGATTCTTCTGTGGTAATTGACCAGGTCCCTTATTGTTACAGATACTTCTTGCAGTAGTAGCCACTTGCAGTAGTAGTTCCCTGCTCCCAACCTTTGCAGCCAGTTTTAAGCTCAAGTCCTTCACTCAGCTAATGCCGCGTGGGCCTTCACCATAGGGCCATGCACACAGAAGCAAGCTAGTCAATTCAGCACATCCCATGGATGGAGTTAATTATTACTAGAAGCATTTGCCATCAAGAAGGCAGGGAACAGGATCCAGTGACATCTTTAAGGTGTGGCAGCTCCCAACAGTTACTCCTCAAAATATTTCACACAGAAGAAACTGAAGGAATATTGATAAATTCCTTTTATGAGGCCACAATCACTCTAATACCCAAGCCACTCAAAGACACAACAAAGAAGGAGAATTACAGACCAATTTCTCTCATGAATATTGATGTGAAAATTCTCAACAAAATTTTGGCAAACCATATACAACAATGTATAAAAGATATCATCTACCATGGCCAAGTAGGCTTCATCCCAGAAATGCAAGGCTGCTTTAACATACGAAAACCTGTAAATGTTATCCATCATATAAACAAACTAAAGGAACAAAACCACATGATCATATCCTTAGATGCACAAAAAGCCCTTGACAAAATCCAACACTCCTTTATGATTAAAGCCCTGGAGAGATCAGGAATACCAAGAGAATACCTAAATATAATTAAGGTGATTTACAAGAAGCCAACAGCCAGTATCAAATTTAATGGAGAAAAACTCAAAGCTATCCCACTAAAGTCAGGAACTAGACAAGGATGTCCTCTCTCCCCTTATATATTCAATATAGTTCTTGAAGTTTTAGCTAAAGCAATAAGGGAATGAAAAGAGATTAAGGGTATACAAATTGGAATTGAATAAGTGAAGCAATCTCTATTTGCAGATGATATAATTTTGTAAATAAGTGACCCACAAAATTCTTCCAAGGGACTGCTACAGCTGATAAACACCTTCAGCAATGTAGCAGGATACAAGATAAACTCAAAGAAATCAGTAGCCCTTCTATACACTAAAGATAGAAGAGCTAAAAAAGAAATAAGGGAAACATTACCCTTCATATTAGCTGCAAATAATATTAAATACCTTGGAGTAACTATAACCAAAGAAGTAACAGACCTATTTGACAAAAATTTTAAATCATTGAAGAAAGAAATTGAAGAGGATATCAGAAAATGGAAAGCTCTCCCATGTTCCTGGATTGGTAGGACCAACATAATAAAAATAGCAATTCTGACAAAGGCAATCTACAGATTCAATGCACTGCCCATCAAAATCCCAACACAATATTTTTTGGACCTTGAAAGAACAATACTCAATTGCATTTAGAATAACAGGAAAGCCAGGATTGCCAAAACAATTTTACTCAACCAAAGAACCTCAGGAGGTATCACCATCCCTGACTTCAAGCTATACTATAGAGCTACAGTAATAGAAACAGCCTGGTAATGACATAAAAACAGACTTGTTGACCAATGGAATAGAATTGAGGATCTAGACATTAACCCCAAAACCTATGAACACCTGATCTTTGACAAAGAGACCCAAAACATTCAATGGAAAAAAAGATAGTATATTTAACAAATGGTGTTGGCATAGCTGGATGGAAGTGTGTAGAAAAATGCAAATAGATCCGAGCCTGTCACCCTGCACAAAACTCAAATCCAAGTGGATCAAAGACCTCAACTTAAACCCAACCACTTTGAACTTGATAGAAAAGAAAGTGGGAAATACTTTTCTACGAATTGGCACAGGCAACCACTTCCTAAATATAACACCAGTGGCACAGACACTAAGACCAACAATCAATAAGTGGGATCTCCTGAATCTGGGAAGCTTCTGCAAAGTCAAGGACACTGTCAATAAGACAAAATGACAGTCTACAGAATGGGCAAAGATTTTCACCAACCCTACAAGTGATACAGGACTGATCTGTAAGGTATATAAAGAGCTCAAGAATTTAGAGCCCAAAACCTTGAATAACCCTATCAAAAAATCGGGTACAGATCTAAAAAGAGAATTCTCAGCAGAGGAACTACTAATGGCTGAAAGGCACCTGAAAAAGTGTTCTTCATTTTTAGCCATCAGAGAAATGCAAATCAAAACAACTTTGAAATACCACCTAACACCTGTAATTTGGCTAAGATAAAAGGCACAGATGACAGCCTATGTTGGAGAGGATGTGGAACAAGGGGAACACTCCTCCATTTTTGGTGGGAGTGTAAGCTTGTTCAACCATTTTGGAATGCAAAATGGCGGTTTCCCCGACAATTGAGAATCAATCTCCCCAAGGACCCAGCAATACCACTTCTGGGTGTATACCCTGAAGAGACACATTCACACTCCAAAGGTATTAGCTCAGCTATGTTCATAGAAGCATTATTTGTAATAGCAAGAACCTGGAAACAACTGAAGAATGGATCAACAAACTGTGGTCAATAAAACATCTCATTTCACCAAAAAAAAAAAAAACTGTGGTACATCTACACAATGGAATACAACTCAGCAGTAAGACAAAATGATATCGTAAAATTTGCAGGCAAATGGATGGATTTGGAGAATATCCTCCTGAGCAAAGTATCACAATCTCAGAAAGATAAGCATTGGATGTACTCACTCATTAGTGGTCTCTAAACAAACAAACAAGAAAAAAGCCAAGGATACCCAAGCTGCAAACCACAACCACTGAACAGCATGGGATCAGAAACACCCTGGACTGATCCTTCGGACCCCGTTCCAACTCTAGGAACACCTGACTCACTCTTGAGGGAGGATGGACAAAACTAGATTTGGCCAGGACTGGAGACTGATCCAAACATTATTGGGTCAGTGGGACCAAAAGACTGTCTACTCCCTGCCCAGGGAGGGGATGGGGAGTTGTGGAGAAGAAAATTGACCTGATGTGGTGGAAGGGGGAAGGGACCTTGAATAAGGATATAGAGGGATGGAAAAAAAAGTTCAGAGGGAAAGCTGAACACAAAGTAAATATATGTGTAGCAATCTTATTTGCATTATCACCCTTGATAAGTCATGCTTATGATTTTTATCCTCTTTATAGTTATTGTTAACTTTTCAGCATTTTAAATTCATTTTACTGTTTTTTTGATAAATGCAAAATAAATAAAGAAGAAAAAATAGATCTGTTACTTCTTTGTTTATAGTTAGTCTAAGTTATTTAATGCATTTTGCAGCTATTATAAAGGGACTTGTTTCCCTTATTTCCTTTTCAGCCCTTTTATCTTTAGAGTATAGAAGGACTACTGATTTCTTTGAGTTAATCTTGTATCCTGCTACGTTGCTGAAGGTGTTTATCAGCTGTAAAAGTTCCTGGTAGTATTTTGTGGATCCCTTTTTATACAATCATATCATCTGCAAATAGAGATAGTTTCACTTCTTCTTTTCCAATTTGTATCCACTAACCTCTTTTCATTCTCTTAATGCTTTAGCTAAAACTTCAAGAACTATATTGAATTGATAAGGGGAGATAGGACATTCTTTTCTAGTTCCTGATTTTAGTGGGATTGCTTTGAGTTTTTCTCCATTAAGTTTGATGTTGTCTGTCAGGTTCTTGTAAATTGCCTTTACTATACTTAGGTATTTTTCCTATATCCCTGATCTCTCCAAGAAATTATCATAAAAAATGTTGGATTGTGTCAAAGGCGTTTTCAGCTTCTATGATGGATGACATTTATGAGTTTTCACATGTTGAACCATACCTGCATCTCTGGGATGAAGCCAACTTGATCATGGTGGGTGATATTTTTTAATATGTTGTTGTATATGGTTTGCCAGAATTTTTTTTTGAGAATTTTAGCATCAATATTCATAAGGGAAAATGGTCTGTAATTCTCCTTTTTTGTTTTATCTTTTAGTGGCTTGGGTATTAGAGTAATTGTGGCCTCATAGAAAGAGTTTGGCAATACTCCTTCAGTTTCTGCTGTGTGAAACAGTTTGAGGAGTATTGGTAATAACTCTTCTTTGAATGTCTGATAGAACTCTGCACTGAAACAACCTGGACCTGTGCTTTTTATTTCCTGTGAGGCTTTTAATGACAGCTTCAATTTCCTTTAGGGTTATTGGTCTGTTTAGGTATTGAATGTGATTGTCATTTAATTTTGGTAAATGGTACCTGTCCTAGAAGCTGTCCATTTCATCTACATTTTCCATTGTTTTGGAGTATAGATTTTCAATGTCCTGATAATTCTCTGGATTTTCTGGGGGTCTATTATTATGTCCCCCTTTTCTTTTCTGATTTTGTTGATTTGGATACTTTAATCTCAGCTTTTTAGTTAGTTTGGATAAGGGTTTGTGTATCTTGTTGACTTTCTCAAAGAATCAACTCTTTGATTCATTGATTCTTTGTATTGTTCTTTTTGTTTCAATTTTATTGATTTTGTCTCTAAGTTTGATTATTTCCTGCATTCTACTCCTTCTAGATAAATTTGCTTCTAATTGTTCTAAGGCTTTCAGCTGTGCTGTTAGTTCTCTAGTGTGGGATTTCTCTAGGTTTTTCATGTAGTCATCTAGTGCTATGAATTTTTCTTTTAAGATGGCTTTCATTGCGTCCCACAAGATTGGGTACATTGTGGATTCATTTTCATTAAATTCTAGGAAGACTTTGATATATTTTTTAATATTTTCCTTGACTCAGTGTTGGTTCAGTTGAGTGATGTTTACTTTTCATGAGGTGGCACGTTTTCTGTGATTTTTGATGATTCTTGAACTCTAACATTAGTTCCTGGTGATCAGATATGATACAAGGGATTATTTCCATCCTTTAGTATCTACTGATATTTGCTTTATCACCAATTATATGATCAATTTTAGAGTATTGGTGCTGAGAAATATGTATATACCTTTCAATTGGGTGGTAGCTTCTATAAATACCTGTTAAATCTATTTGCATCATAACCTCTGTTAGACTCCTTATTCCTTTGTTGAGTCTCTGTGTGGTTGATCTATCCAAGGGTGAAAGTAGGTATTGAAATATCCCACTATTAGGTTGTAAGAGTCAATGTGGGATTTGATTTTTAATATTATTTCTTTTACATAGATAGGTGCCCTTATATTAGGAGCATAAATATTCAGGATTGAAATCTTATCTTGTCCAATTTTCCCTGAGGTGAATAAGTAATGTCCATCCTGGTCTCTTTTAATTGATTATATTTTGAAGTCTCCTTTTTCTGATATTCGGATGGCAACCCCAGCTTGTTTCTTAGGGTCATTTGCTTAGAAAATCTTTTCCCAACCCTTTATTCTGATCCTGGATCTTAGTGACCACTCATTGATATTTCCTATTATTTTTGGTGGTAAGTTGTATTTATTTCCTTTCTCTGTTTTTTTTCCCCTGTGGGTTTATTGATTGGTTGTGGTTTTATGGTTGTATCTGGGATTTTTAGATTGGAGTTTTCCCTGTTATGCTTTCAGGAGGGCTGGATATGTAGATAGGTATTGTTTCAGTCTGACTTTGTCATGAAATATCTTGTTACTCCATCTGTGGTGACTGATAATTTTGCTGGGTATAGTAGTCTAGGTTGTCAGCCATGCTGTTTTAGTGTCCATATAACTTCTTACCAAGATCTTCTTGCTTTCATTATTTCCATTGAATAGTCCGATATGATTCTGATGAGTCTTCCTTTTTAGTTAAGTTGCCTCTTTTCTTCTGCAGCTTTTATAATTTTTTCTTTGTTTGGTATGTTTTGTGGCTTAATTATGTTGTGAGCCATCTTTTTGGCGAGTCATGTCTATTTGGTTTTCTGTAAGCTTCTTGTAACTTTATAGGCATTTCCTTTTTTAGGTTCAGAAAGTTTTCTTCTATGATTTTATTGAACAAATTATCTGTGCCTCTGAGCTCGTATTCTTCTCCCTCTTCTCTTCCTATTATTCTCAGGTTAGTGGTGTTCCAAATTTCCTGAACATTTTGTTATGGCTTTTTTTGTGTGTGTGTGTGTGTGTGTGTTCGTTGACTTATTTATCTATTCCCACTGTTGAGTCTTCCACTCCAGAGATTCTCTCTTCCATCTCTTGAATTCTGTTGGTTATACTTGGATCTGTAGTTCTGGATCTTTTCTTCAGATTTTCTATTTCTACCTTTGCCTCATTTTGTGCCTTTTTTATTTGTACTATCTCAATTTTTAGTTCCTGAAATGTTTCTTTTATTTTTCGATTTTCCTTTTATTAGTTTACTTTCAAGGATTTGTTCATCACTTCCAGTTTCTGTTTGTATTTTCTTCTATTTCTTTTTTCTTTCCTTTTCTTTTTCATAAATATAATAAAATCAAATTTTCTATTTGTATTTATTCTTATTCAAAGTCCCTTCCTCATCCCACCCCCTCAGGTTATTCTCTCTTTTTCACACCTCCCCATCTCCTCCCCAGCATGGGGATGAGCTCCCAAGGTCCCAATATTGCTAAGTTCAGCCTCCACTCCTGGCAGATCCAGTTATTTACCCCCAACATTGATACTAAGTCAGGTGTTCCTCTAGGGGGAGTGGGATCCAAGGTGTCAGTCCAAAGTGTTTCAGATCTCAAGCTATTCAGTGGTTGTGGTTTGCAGTTTCATATCCTTTTTGATGGTTTTAATAATATTCATAAAGCTGTTTTTGCTGTTGTTTCCTTCTATTTCTTCTTCATTGCTCTGTTCAGGTTTTGTAGTTGTAGAACCACCAATTTCTTCTGGTGTTGTCTTGTTGTTCTTCATGTTGTTATATGTATTCTTACATTAGAGTCTTCCCATGGCTTCTGTGGTTCACATTTGGTCAGCTCCTAGTCCATTGTGCCTGAGGGCTTTTGTGTCATCCGTCTGTTCTGAGCAAGGGTTCTGTTTGATATTTCTCTCTGCTTTGGGCAGGGTTCAAAGTTTCACAGTCCTTAGTCCTTGTCTGATGACACAGTTTGCCCTTGGGATAGGGCCCAGCTTGGCAATCTAGGGTTTCTGAGAGTAGGTCCCTCACAGCTAAAGTGTAGGGCCTGTCTGCTGGCAGAGCCTGAAATCAGACCCTTGGGTGTGACCCAGATCCTGGAGAGGAATTCTCCAGATGGGCAGCCCAGGAGCTTGACTCCACTTAACACTGATGGGGGGGGTGTCCAAGTTTCATAGTCCTCAGTCCTTGTCTGATGATGCAGTTTGCCCTTTTTTTTAATAAAAAGAAAATGAACATTAATTTATTTTCTTCAATTCACTAACAATAGCTAAAGGAAAACATTCATCCATCTCAAGGTGTTCTGTACACAAGAAAAGATATACTTGGACTTCAGACTTGTGAGAATATATTTTGCCATGTTTTAGTACAGATATGATTCAATAGTACAACAGTCTTGAATATTTACTCTATCAGTGTGGTAATATTATTCAACACCATCTTACTTAAGGAAAAAGCATGATGTCATCATGCTGCGATGGTTTTACTAAAAGTAATGTCTTTATCAAAAATATACCAAACTGCATTATAGTCCAAAGCCCCTCAATAGAATCAGCTAAGATATTTAGTTTTAAAATATTCCTAAAAAATCCTATATGCTTGTTTCATCTAAATAAAACTTACATTAAATAAAAATACAGATCTTCATATTGTACAGATATTGTAGGAAGTTGATGGTTAGAATGTTCCAGAAACAGCTCCATGAGGCTAGTAATGATTGCACATGAGGCTAGTAATGATTGCATGCAGCTGAAAAGAAATCTGTAATAAGCACCATTAAATGTATTTTAAATGAATTTTGACCTTCTCTGATTGATATATTGATAGGGAATCACACATGTACCTGTTAATGAGGGGGCAGGAGGACAATATCAATAGAGCTCTCTTCCTCTTTTTTTTCCCTCTATTCTACATTTCTGCTTCCTTTCTTGCCTCCTTTCTCTTCTGGCTCTAGCAAGAGTCCAGCTCACAGCACTTCAGGTACTGAAGAAGAGGCATGGAGCCAGCAAACTCCTGGAAAGATGTGCAGAGAAGCATGGGAACTTTATTTGAAGGATAGAGCTTAGATTTTTTATTTTTTATCTTTCTGTTGTTTCTATTTTGTTTTTCTCTCTTTCCTCTGTTCTGTTCTTCTGCCCTGTTACTCTCCTTCTTCCCTATGTTCTCCTATTGCTATCCTTTGTTTTACTTCTATCTTGATTGTTTTTCTCTTATCCTTTTAATACCACACAAGACAAATAGTGCTAAGAAAGAAAATATTACCTTACAACCAAAAACAAATTAAAATTTTTACACAGGAAGAAATCACATTAGGATCACATGACCTATTTTTCTTAGAACCTCAGAAGTAATCAAACATTTCTTTGTATTAATTTTTCCACCATAACATCTTAACCCAAAAGCAATGATGATTGTAGAACTGGTTAACAGTTATACAAGCCAGGTATATTCCAGCCCATTCCTTCTGCACTTTCAGGTAGCTGTTTGTGGTCACAAAGAAAGAATCAATCATTTTGTGATTTATCTCAAAAGGTAATTTTATCGAAATTCTAAAAGAATTGCAATTGGAGGACTGGAGAGATGGCTTAGAGGTTAAAAGCACTGACTATTCTTCCAGAGGACCTGAGTTCAATTTCTAGCAGCCACATAGTAGCTTACAACCATCTGAAATAAGATCTGGCACCCTCTTCTGGCCTGCAGTCATAGCAGATAAAGTACTGTGTATGTAATAAATAAACTTAAAAAAAAAGAATTGTAATTATAAACATTTATATATAAAAAATAACCAATTATTTCTACTTTAAGTCCTCAGGGTATATGCCTACTCATCAAATATTCTTATTAAATCATATGAGGAAGTTGGGGTTCAAAAATGGGCACAAAAATTAATCATTGGTTTATGTCACTACCCTATCTTTAGCAAGAAAGAGAAGTCAGCTAGTAATAACATCATTGCTTGTGTTCTTGTTCCATGTCCTCAATGAGTCTCTTACTCAATTTTAATCTGTTTCCCAAGATTTTCTACAGTAAAACCATTAACAAAACATTTTAACCCAACTTTACTAACAATGTGCATCTCAAATTCTTTTTAAGGGTGGTCTTCTGCTCTAGCAGCAATGCTTAGAAAAGTAAATTACATTATTCAAAGTACTATTGACATTACCCATTTTACGTCCAGAAACTTACAAATATGAGAGACATAGTGACTGTAAGGGCAATACACTAACCAGAGCTATGCTCAATAACAGTGTGAAATATTCAGGAAATGTTCTCCTCAGGGCTCTGTCTCTCCAAGACTCATCCAATGTAGTAAAGCTAACTGCTGGACTGTTTTAATGTGTGTGTTCCAAATCTGCTTGCTGTACCTCTCGTATGTCTCCAGACATCTCTTTTTTCATCTTTTTCTTACCTCTAGCCCTAGATTCCCTTTTTTCTCCTGTGTAATGCTTTTTATCTTCTATCCTATCCATCTTCTGTAATAGTGACTTTTTAAGACATCCCACTTCTCAAAATTAATCATTCTAAATAACTATGTTTATTTTTGATATTTGTTAATACAATATTAATAGTAAGACCTAATTGTGTAATTATTTTAGTTCAAATTTACAAGTATTTAAATGACAGACACAAAAATGAACTCTGGGTGTATGTATGTGTGCTTTTTGTTTTGTTTTAATTTGGTATGTTTTATCTTAATTTTCTACTTTTTTGAGAAAGGTCATAAAGTTTGGGGCATAGAGAGTTGGGGATATGAGAAGAAAGAGTGGAAATAAAGTAAACAAAGTAATTCTATGAAATAATTTTATTTTTTTTTTAAAAATTCCATACCCACTACTGCTTCCTCTCTTGCTCTTTCTTCTTGTCCTACCCCAGCTTTTTCCTCCCTTTCTTACCACCCATCAGTTACTCCCCAGAGAAGGCAAGGAATCCCAAGGTGAGTCAGTTCTGTCTGGCATATCCAGTTCAGATAGGACTGAGTCCCTTCCTCAAGTATCAAGGCTGAGAAAGATGCTTTCCTACTAGACATGGGCTTCCAGAAGCCAGTTTATGGACGTGGGATAAACTCTGGTCTGAGTGCAAGAGGCTTCACAAAATGTGCTTGCCATTTGACTGCTGTCTACTTTAAGAGGGTACAGATTCATTCTGTGAAGGTTCGTTAGCTGTTATGTTAGAGTCTGCGAGCTCAAAAGCACAGGACTACCCTGGGTCTCCCCATCATGATTCTGATTCCTCTGCTCTAGTAATCTCTCATCCTTCAGATGGACCAGTAGCTCAACCTGGTGTTTAGCTATAGATCTCTGCATCTGCCTCCATCAGCTGCTGGATAAAGGTGCTCTAATGGCAATTAGGGTGGCCATTCATATGATAATAGGGAAAGGCCAGTTTAGGTACCCTCTCCATTATTTTTGCCCTTTTAGCTGAGTTTATCTTGTGGTTTATTGGGTGTTCCCTGGTATCAAGTTTCTCTCTATTTCAGAATGGTTCCCTGTAAGAGGATATCTACTTCTTTGTTCTGCTCTCCTTTTCTGTTGCTCTCCCATAAAATCAGAGCAATATCACCCTACACAATTACTGCATTTAACATTGAATATCTTGGGGTAACTCTGACCAAAGAGGTGACAGATCCGTATGACAAGTACTTTAACTCTAAAGAAAATATCAAAAAATTTTAAAAAAATCTCTCATGTGCCTAGATAGTTAGGATCAACATAGTAAAAGTGGCAATATCACCAAAAGAAATCTAGAGATTCAGTGAAACCCCCCCAAAAAACCCCAACACAATTCTTCATAAACCATAAAATTTTTAAAAATTGAAAAAATAGTCATCTATCAAGGATCATTATTTTTATTTAATAGTTTAAATAATTAGACACACAACATATATAATTCATGCAAATAATTTGAATGTGAATAATTTCTGATTTTGATTTTTCAAATCACACAGCAATGTATGTGTGTTTATTATCAGTAATTGTAGTAACATGATTTTAAATTTCTTGCTCTTTTCAGACTTTATTAATTTTTACTGAATCAGAATTCCATACAGCAAAACAAAAAACATCGAATTGTTATGTCTCATGAGTCTTCTTTTCAGTGTGACAGTTTCACATTGTGACATTTATGAGAAGTGATAACCATATATTTCATAGCTTATCCTCTTGGAATTTATCTGCTATTGTTATCATAATTAGATTGAGGTTATGGCTTTTTGAGGTATAGAGATCAGAGGTAAATTACTATTTTCATTGAAACTGATAAACACAATTAAATTTCTTTTTTTTGTTTTCTTTTTTTTCTTCCTTCTTTATTTTGTATTTATCAAAAAAAAAACACAGTAAAAAGAATTTAAAATGTGGAAGAGTTAACAATAACTATACAGAGGATAAGAATGAAAGGCATGGCTTATCAAGGGAAGAAATACAAATAAGATTGCTACACCTATATTTTCTTTGTGTTCATCTTTCCCTCTGAATTTTTTTTTCATCCCTGTATATCCTTATTCAAGGTCTCTTCCCCCTCCCAACACATCTGGTCATTTTTTTCCTCTGCAACTCCCCATCCTCTCCCTGGGCAGGGAGCAGACAGTCCCATGGTTCCACTGACCCAGTAATGCTTAGATCAGTCTCCAAATCTGGCCAAATCTAGTTCTTTCCCCCCTCCCTCAAGAGTGAGTCAGGTGTTCCTCTAGGTGGAGTGGGATCCAAAGGGTCAGTCCAGGGTGTTTCTGATCCCAAGCTGTTCCGTGGTTGTGGTTTGCCGCTTGGGCATGTTTGACTTTTTTTCTTGTTTGTTTGTTTAGAGACCACTAGTGAGTGAGTACATCCCCTGCTTATCTCTCTGAG